>CAEFZY010047240.1:0-26629 GCA_903066815.1 Brachyrhaphis roseni | reverse complement strand
CATGTGTTAATTCATAGTTTTGATGCCTTCAGTGTGAATCTACAATGTCAATAGTCATGAAAATAAAGGAAACTCATTTCCTTTATTTGGTGTGTCCAAACTTTTGGTCTGTACTGTATATGTGCAATTTTAAATTGACATTTGTTATGCCATATTATCCAGACTATAGAGCGCATCTTACTATACGCCACACCTACAAATATTTTGAAAAACACTGGGAACGTACACATATAAGCCGCATTGGGCTATAAGCTGCTGGTATCTCCGCCGCTCTCTGTTTTTCACAAGGAGACAGCCCTGCGTCTCCAACACCGAACCATAGATTTGTTCACTTGAGAAAATAGTAGCTGCTTATAGTCTGAAAAATATGGTAATTATGACTGTATACAAATTAGACCAGGGTGTATTTGCTAATTTATTGCGAGGGAATGCAATATCTTTGTGACTTAACGCACAGGACAAAATGTTCCTTAGCGGGCTCTGTAGTTTTCTCTTTAGTTCAGATATTTGTTGTCTTTGCAGATCTCAACTCTTTTCCACACAGGAATCATATTCAGAAACCGACTGACTTTCCAGCTGCTGTCTATAAAAAAAATGTATGTACAAGCTAGTGATCTTATCGCTACTAAGTAATGAGACTCATTAAAAAAAAAAAAAAACGAGCATACTTTTCACTGGTTCGCTGTGACGCACTGAAGCAGACACATCCACAGACGGGAACAGGTCCCATCAGGTAACTGTTTGTTTGAGATTATCCACTCTAGTTTCCTCCTTGTTAGTCCTTGTTTTGCTAATCCAACCAAACCAGCACTCTTTATTTCAACCTGCAGAACGTAGCGGCCCGTTTAACATTTACCTCCACTTTAATCTGAAATGTAGCTGCTATGACTAAACAGCCAAGCTGTGGATTGTTGCTGGAGTCTCATTGAAGTGCCTCATTAGGACCAGTAAAGACAGTCCTGTCCGTCTGTAGCTTTAACCTGTTGTTTCTAGATACAGAGGTGTCCAAACTGTGGCCTGAGGACCATTTGCGGTTTCTAAATAATACAAATTTGACTTTGATATTTTATTTATTTTTTTAATTTAGAAAAAAACTAATTGAAAAGAAAAAATAAACAGGGACCTCTGTCATGTTTTTATTTCTGTGAATCGGCTAAATCTTTCAGTTTCCTTCAACAAAGAAAACTTGAGAAACCCTTTTAAATGATGACCACATTCGTGTCGTACAACAAATCTGACTCTTATTTAATTAAAATGTTTAGTGCTTAGTTTATTGTTGAAAAAAAATCTCAAAACTTGATTTTTACTTTTAAAACTTTTTTTTGTTTTTTTGACCCATGTTACAAAATGTTTGGACACCCCTGGTTTATGCGACTTGACAGAGACCTTTCTCTCTACTGTATTGTTTTGAAGCTGGTTTTATCTGTGAGGATTCAAGCAATGCCATTTATCACACAACATGACTACAGTTCTGTCAACAAAACCCTCCTAGGAGGTCCTGGAGATCCAGTGAGAGGAGCTTTAGCAGACTTCAGATCTTCATCGTGTTTTCATTTTTCTATGCAGATACAAATTTTTTGCATTTTTGAGCCATTTACCTCAATCATTCATTTCAGTGTGAATCAATTAGTTCTGTAGTTTTAAATGTTTGTGAAGAAATCAATGCTGACACTGATCTTTCCATTAAAGTTTCTATTCTTCCTTTAATCTGGTCCTTCTTCTTGTTTGCTTCATGTTTCCATTGAAATCGTTCATTTATTATTAGCTCATTCTTAAGCACAAAGAAAATCAAACTGAACCAAACTGGAGATGAGCAGGAAGTAAGAACGGGTCGTATTGGTTCGGGGGCAAACCGACCTGCAGCCTCCAGGTCCTGATGAGCCTCCATCATCAGAGAGGAAGCAGCAGGATGACTGTGGTACATCTGTACATCAGAGGTAGAGTGCTGGGCTTTAACTGGCTGCTTTTTGCTGCTTAGGTCAGGGGGGCCAAAGTGAGGCCCCAGGACCATTTGTGCCTCAACTCCACACCACAGAGTAAATGTGAGCAGATTGATCCAAAAATATAGAAAATTTCTATACCAGGTCAGCATCAGATCCATATGTTAGTTTAATATTTAATCTTGTTTTTGGTTTTGTAGTTTATCAACCTTAACTAAAATAAGATGTCTTGATCTGATGTGAAATCTAATTTTTATTTATTTATTTAGGAAGAATGTACACACATTTGTTTTTGATTTTCTATTGTTTCTGTTTATTGTGCTTAGTGTAAGTATATTCTAGACACCTACCAACTTTGTTCAATTTCTTGGTTAGGTTTTAACAAAATAACACAGTGTCTAAATATCAGAAGTTTGATATATCAAACCGGAATTATAAAAAGTATTGGTATCAGTGTAGATATTGGCGATACTTGCGCTGTATTTATTTGGTATCGGAACAAAAATATAAAACAGTTGAAATGACGGCAAATAATGCAAAAGGGAGAGGAGTGGCAGAATGCAACATACAAGACAACCTTTGGGTATGTTTATGATGAAGAAAGGGAACTTGATGAAAAGTTCGAAAAAGTAGATTTTACAGGACACTGTCCCTTTAAATCCAGTGTTTTTCCTTTGTTATGCATGTACATGTATCTCCAAATATCCACACTGTTCCTGAGCACCAAGTGTCTGATGAAGCTGGAGGAGACCAGATCAGGAAAAACTCTTATTGCTCTAGAACCAGATTCTAGAGCAATGATCTTCATTCTGTTTACTTAGACTGATCAGTGACCCCTGACCCCTAGCTTAACTCTGAACACATCAACACACACATACAGCAACAAAAGCCTTCATTCAGTCCTGCTGGAGGTTAGCAGTGTAGCCATGTGCTGCCTGACACCACCCCCCGTCCCGCCCCACTTCCACCTCCATCTCTTCATTGTTGCTTCTGTAAATATTAGTTGATTAAACTCAACCATGCCCCCCCCGGCCCCCCCACACACATCCTCCCCCTTGTCCCTCCTGCTGTTCCAGCCTGATCTCAGTTATTCTTTGGAATGCTGGGAAGGTCAAATGAACTTCCCAGTTGCTTGGACATTACTGGATATTTCCCTGTAATTAAGGTAAGCTTTTACATAAGTTTTCCTATGACTTCTGATATACTATATTTTCAGTTATTATGAAAACTTAATAGCTGACAGACACGTTTCAAATAATCTGCAGGAAAAATCTTGATTATATTTTCAGGCTGCTGAGAATCAGGAAGCTGAAGCTGCTTCCAACTAACTGAGTCTGAAACTTGTGACAAAAAGTTCATCTGGTGATAAGAGCAGATAATAATGATTAACATGGCCAACAAGGGGACCCATTGTGGTTCATGGCTCAGTGTTGCCATATCAAACAGCAGTGTCCTGCAAACACTCAGCTGAATGGCGCCACAGCTTCACCTTCACAGATCTTAAAGACAAGTGTGTGTGTGTGTGTGTGTGTTGGATTTTTTTCCTCCTCACATCTAGAAGAAGAGGTTCAGGAAGGATGAATAGCTCCTGCGTCGGCTGTCTGAAAAGTCTGGTGGTGTCTCTCCACTTCCTCTGCTGGGTAAGGTGGTGAGGGTACCACACACACGCGCACCCACACACACTGCGGCTGGTTAGATCCGGTCGTCCTGAAAATATTTAAACCCTCCTCACATATTTACTCCTCAATTGGTCAAGATTTGAGTCGTTATGTAGAATATGTAGCACATATTTTCGCTATATTAGGAAGCCTGCACAGTGGCGCAGTTGGTAGCATGTTCTCCCTGTGCATGGTGGGTTCTCTCCGGGTACTACGACTTCCTCCCACAGTCCAAAAACATGACTGTCAGGTTAATTGGTCTCTCTAAATTCTCCCTAGGTGTGAGTGTGTGTGTGAATGGTTGTTTGTCCTGTTTGTCTCTGTGTTGCCCTGCGGCAGACTGGTGACCTGTCCAGGGTGACCCCGCCTCTCGCCCGGAACGTTAGCTGGAATTAAACACCAGCACCTCCTGACCCCTCTAGGGACAAGGGTGTAAAGAAGATAGATGGATGGATTATATTAGGATTGCCTTGTCTTTTTTTGCTTCAAAGATTCTGATTTTGTAGTCCTAACATGGGTTGCTGTGCTGTGTGATCCTGTTGTCAAAAAGATGAGTACTATGAAATATAAGTAAGATATTAGTGTTTTCAGACTTTAAGTAATTCATGAAAAGATAAACTGATATCAATGGCTTTAGTAAATACTTATGTACAAAATATTCAGGAAAAATAAGTTGAATACAAACTGGCAAACTAAGGAAGTGAACTATGGTTGGGAGCAGCGTTAAAATATTTTATACACTTTTTGAAATGTAAGTAGCAAACTTTCCATCATTGTGTCATTAATCCATTAAAGTCTAGCTCACTGATCTCCAAATCAGTATTAAAGTATTTTTTTCTCTCGTTTCTTAGCGTTTAATAATGTAGATTTTTCTTTTCTATGCATATATAATTAGTTTAGTTATTTTCTTATCTTGCGCACCAACTTATGAGTTATTCATTAAATAAATGCCAACAAATTAATAGTTTGAATAAAAATATCACATAATTATGTGACCAGAGGGACCACATCATTTATATATGTATATAAAAAAATAGTTTATATGGAACATTAAGGAATGTTTATCATTTACTGCAAAAATGAATGTATGAACATGCGCAAGTTTTGGAGCATATCCCAGTTCCAATTATTACCAGCTTGTTTTGTTGTTAATAGTTAATGTAGATTATTTTATCGACCAAATCTGAATTTTCATCGGCAGCTTCACCTGGCGACCCGGAGCGACTTTTCAACGTGTTGCAGGCATCATTAAATGGATAATATGAAGTTCATCCGTTTGAACACTGAACATCTTTTCTTTGTAGTGGATTCCATTGAACAGGAATTTGCAAACCATTATATTCTGTGTTTATTTGTGTTTTTCACAACTTCATTGGAATTAAGGTCGGAGATGAAAATCCGGGTCTGTGCTGTGCAGCCTGTTCAGAACTCTGCATGTTTGTTCTGTGCTGTGAGGCAGTGAACATTCACTCAAGATGTGAATCTTCTATTAACTAGAGAGGTTGTGTTTGCTGGTGTCCATAAAGGCTGTTAGACAGATTGAGGCCAGCATCACTCAGCTGAACCTCTGACTCTCATAATGTGAGCTTTGCCTCGTCTCTCTTGCCTCCCGTGGAGCTGTGCGGAGCCTTCGTGGTGGCCTTCGGGGAATTCCAGACGATGCACTCCAACTTCGAATCTCTGGTCACCACCTTCTGGCCCATCTACCCGGCCAACACGCTCGTAGTGACCGGTACCATCGTCACCTGCGTTTGTTACCTGGGAGTGCTGGGAGGCATGAGGGAGAACTGCTGCATGCTCATCACTGTGAGTGGGAGGAAACGTGGCGTTTACTGTCTGAGTGGGCTGAATTCACTGAATGATCAAATGAGACCCTTCAAAAAGAACCTGACTTTCTGTGTCTCAGTTTTATGTTCTACTGTTCATCCTGATGCTGGTGGAGCTGGCCATGGCCTGTGTGTTCTTCATCTACAACAGAGAGGTGGGAGACTTCTGGTATTCATATGTCTTTGTAGTTAATCTGCTTTGATGTCTTTTCTAATCAAGTGTGCTGAAACATCATTAAGATTACTGTCGTGACCAAAAGTATATATTTTTTGTGATCTAAAACAAATGTTATGATTTGTAAACTTAAATACTTTTGCTTTTATGATAATCCCCATCTCCTTCAGGTTGGTGCACAGGTCAGATCAGATGTGCATGGATTTAACAAAAAGGCTGGAGTCACATTAAAAGGTTCACTGACTGTCAAAAGCCCATTGCCATTGTAGACAGTTTTGAGACTGATGGGAATATAGTTTTTGCCAATTTTACAGCTCTAATGTCATGTAAAACGGACTTGTTTGAGCTTTGCATGACGTTATGGTTTTTCCTCATCAGAAACTTAGGAGTGTTTCTCTGATTCTTTCCTGCATGTTTGAGAAATCCACAGTTTTCCTCCTTAAAAAACGAAAACAATCAGACTCAGTTTCATACAGGACAAATAACGTGTGAATGACATTACAACGGCGGGTCAGTCCACAGTGGGTTTTCTGTAATAGGTACTCCTTTGACACACTTCATTATCATTATCATTAAAATTTACTCAAAAGTGCCTTGAGAGAATTCTGCTCTCCGTGTGTCTAAGTGTGTGTATCCAGGGGTTGTTTGGGCTCCAGCTGAGTGTGTTATCGGTGCCGACTCAGACAGTGATTACCACATCAGAGGCCGACCAAGTCATCCTGTCCTGACCTGTAGAATCTTACACATATGTATTCATAGCGACCTGATTTTTTTTTTTTTACCCCTCAACATAACAACTTGAGGAGTTGAGCCGATCTCCATGAGGTTCTATAGAAACGATGCAATAAATGGTTGATTTGGATCCAGTCTCACTGGCAGCTCCATACCTGCCTGTGAAGAGGCCGACGAGACAGGAGGGAATTCAAGTAGCGCTCCCTGAAAATGAGCAACATTAACTGGACTTCAGTCATAGGATCAGAGCAGGTGACGGCCTGACAGACTGCAGCTGATGTCACTCCATCTCTGTCAATCTCATCAGCAGACTGGATGCAATAAGAGGTTTGCATTTGTTCAAAATCATTAAAAAAAAAACCAAAACAAAACATAATCACATCAAAATGTGCAGAAAACCAAGGTGAAGAATATTGCAGCTTGGGTTCTACAGTAGCAACTGCACCTGAATAAAAAACAAGATTAAGACTTTCATCTTGCCTAGTCAAAGTCCTGACCTGAATACTATTTAAATGCAGTGACATGACCTTAAAATAATGCTGTTGATGCTGGAAAACCCTCCAGTGCAGCTGAATTACAACAATTCTACAAAAACTAGAGACCAAAACCGGACAGGGTTACACACTACAAAAACAAGGGTCAGCACTAGTAACATCTGGCTAGTCTTATTGCATACATTGAATTTAGTTGCTAATGTAACCTCTTTATAACCGTTATCGTCAGTTCTGCGTTGTGTGTATTAATGTGCCAGGAGACAGGACGAGATGAAAAGTTGTTTATATCTGTACAGAACAGAATAGGGATCGATCAGGGATGCGGTTCATCACACCTGGCTACAGCACATTACGAAGAATAGTATTTAATGTTAGCGTCAAGCTAACATGACATTTTACAGGACCGTTAAACTCTGAACCTACCTCGCGCCCATCGCTCATAAACTGGCAATAAGATGTAGGTGTTCACTATATTTAACCCTGCCAACCACCAGGAGGGGGTGCTGTTTCACCATTACACATGAACCCCATCTTAGAAATAATAAGTAGAATTCTATACATTAACTATGTTACAATTCTATAGATTAACTATGTTACAATTCTATATATTAACTATGTTACACTAAGGAAAGTGATGGGAACTTGAGACACATTTTTATTATTGCAGAAATTTTTGGAAATCACTCAAGAAATTGTGACTTTGTGCCTCCAGCCTTTCGGAAGGTGCCCTGGACAACTGCCCATATCTCGCCCATATCAAAACCACCACTGCATGCACATTTCCAAAAAAACAACAACAATGTTTGTCCATCACTGTGATCACAGACACAAGTGGCTCCCTTCACCTTTCCTACGTGCTGCATGTTGTCCTGACTGCCATGTTGGTCGTTGTCTTGAACAGATCGACACATACTTTGAGAAGGACCTGACCCGCAGCTTGGAGGTCTACATGAAGTCCGGCCCAGAGGGGAACAAAACCATTAAGGAGGATTTTGATGCCGTCCAGTACCTGGTGAATGATAAACCACTTGTTTTAACGTCTCCGTTTATGAAAATACATATCTGGAAGGTCCACCCGCAACGGCTTTTCTTGATGCTGCATCAGTTGTCACAAATTTTGATTAAGTGACACAGTGATAGACCCTTAACAGGCATTTCATGGAGTACACCTTTTTAGTACATTGACTAAAAAGCTGTACTAAGAAGGTTTCTTTATGACTGTGATAACACCCAGTTCAGTTTAATTCAATCTTACTTATATAGAGCCAGTTAATAACAAGTTAACTGCCTCAAAATGCCTCAAGGCATTTTACAAAAAAACCCCAAAACAAAACAAAGTAAATTCAGTCGATCCCTCCTCCATTCCAACCTGATCCTATTGAGAAAATAATGCAGTCAAGTTCAGTTTATTAATGAAATTGTTAAAAAAAAAAATAAAATGATGAAATAAATGTGATTTTTGTGTGATGCTGAAGTGTGAAAACAATAATGTGAAGAGTAGTCTTTTGGTGCTTTGGTATGTAATATAGAATGAATGTCCATATAATGACTTTTAGCTGACATTTCTATACATTCAGTCATCATATTGATAATTTAAATCAATTGAATTTTTTCTTTTAAATATTCTACGTCTTTTAAAAAGTGAGAAATCAGAAATCTGTCTCCGGCTAAAGTTAAATTCTGGTTAATTCCAGCAATGCTTTTCTGAATCTTATCACCAAGGAAATTGCATGGTGAAAATCCACCTTCTGTCAATTTTAGAGATTAATTTATATGTTTTCTGACCTTCATCAACTTCTACATTTTTTTCAATCTTATCTCATGACTGCATAATCACACAGAACAACGCCCCTGAACAGCTCACCTTTCTGTGTACCGTAATTTCCGGACTATAAGCCGCGACTTTTGTCACACGCTTTCAACCCTGCGGCTTATACAATGATGCGGTTTATTTATGCATTTTTTCTAACGGCCGCCGGGGCGCTCGAGCAGAAAAGGTAAGAGTGAGACAGGTGGAATATATGTGTCGAGGAAGACGCAAGTTTAATGTAACTTAACACGTCTCAGTGCACAGGAGGAAGATGAAGACGGCTCTCAGTGACTTTTATCGGTATGTTTTTTTAACCAGCCCTGTTAGTGCTGTGTTACTACCGTATTGCTGCTGTGTTACTGCCACATCACAGGCTCTGTTTGGAAAGAAAAGCTAAGATATATTAAAACTTTGAAAACTCTTTCTGTGTACCGTCTGTATGTAGGCACATGCGGCTTATAGACGTGCGGCATATGTATGTACAAAATGGTTTTTCCTTTAAAAATGTACTGGGTGCAGCTTATAATCAGATGTGCTCTATAGTCCGGAAAACACAGTACTATTAAATGAAGAGACCTGAGAAACACTTGATGTATGAAAACCAGAAAGAACCCAGAGGTATTGAGGGGGCCAACTTTTTTTTTTTTTTTTTTTTTTCCTTTTTTAAAAACTTTGACTGAATGTCAGTCCTGTTTTGCAGCAGCTTCTAGTTCCCATGGCAACATTAACTCCTCCTCTGTCCAGTTTAAGTGCTGTGGAGTTCAAGGCCCAGGTGACTGGAAGGGGAAAGCTCCGCTGTCCTGCTGCACCAAGGATCCCTGCAACATCGCTGACCAGCCCAACTGGCCGGAGGTGATTCACTGCAAAACTCACTAACATGAGCGGGTTCTGTAGTAGGTCAGGAGATCAGTCTGAAACGTCTTCATTACATCTTATGGTTGTCACCAAATGCTCTGAAAAGTTGGAAGAGAGTTTTGCTGAACATACATTTGAGACGAGGACAATACTAGTGAGGCCCAGCTCCGGTTTACTCCCATTTGTTTTTTGAAGCATTTTAAAGATTGTTATTTAACACAATCTTTAACACAGATTGTGTTAAAGATTGCAACACAGAGATGGTGATTAGAGAAACCAAGCAGGGAAGGAAAAACAGGAGAGTAGTCAATAAAGAAACCACACTGCTATTATGCATAATACACAACAGCTTAAAAAAGTATTCATACTGTTTGATTTTATTTTTATTTTATTTTTTGTTTTTACAAATAGAGACAGATGATTCGCTATGGCGAAGAAAATACAAATGCACAAAATCATTTTCAGATGTTTATTTGCCAAACCTTTTTGTCTCTTTTATTTTTATTTATTTAATTTTTTGCTTCATCATGAGGTTTTGCTCCGTGTTGGTTTTCCCACACAGACCACAATAAACTCCTCTGACGTTTTTGATTGAAATGAGACAAAGGGGAAAGTTCAGGAGGTCTTTATGCTTTTTGTAAAGCAGTGTAGGTTGTCACTAAGCAGATTTATTGCAGACAACAGGCATATATGGGTGAGAGTAGTTCTGATCGACAGAGGAAGGGTTGGGGTACTTTGGTCCAAATGTCCTCAATAAAGAGCTGCAGAGGGAATGGATGATTAGTTTAAAGCTGATTTTTGTATTTGGTCAGAATTTTTTTTTTCTTTATCCATGATGTGAAAAATGTGTTTATCATCTAAAACGCTAACATTTTAACAAAAATCAAAAACACAAAAGTCTGTAACCTTTCAGTTCTGTATTTGGATGTGAACGTAGCAGGATAAAAGTGACAACAGAAGTTAATAAAGCAAGTGAGCTGCAGTGTTCGAATCAGGAACCGTGTTCACTAAAATATTCCTGCAGCCAAAATTGGACAAAAAAGAGAAAACCTGAAACCTGTAGGAGCTTTAAACTTGATCCCAAGGTCATATAGGAAAAAAAACCCAGCATCTTTGTTTGGTGTATCTAGTGACTTTGTGTAGCGTTCAGAGGCAGCTCCCTCTGTTTCACTGGTAAAGCTGCAGGTCTGCAGGAATAAACCCTCCTGTGTGTTTGGACCTGCAGGGCTGCCTGGTGAAACTCAGGAACTGGTTTGCTTCAAACTACCTCAGCACTGCGTCAGGAGTGGTCACCATGTTCATGATTCAGGTACAGTTCATTCAGCGTTCCCGTTTCCATAATCATGCTTTGGCTTTATGAATGCACATAGATATTGATAAAAGTGTCCAGGTTACTGGTCCTGTTTGTAACAGTGAAAACCACATGGACTAATCAAATCACAAAATATCCGCATCCCTGTCAGACGCTTTGAATGTAGCAACTTCAGCTTGTTATGTGCAATATGTGCAGGGTGTGTTTTTCTCAGTTTTATCAAAGGAAAAGCAAACAGTCAATCCCAACTGTCCACATGCAACCTGCAATGTGGAGAAACTCTACAACAACCCTTACCATATCTATGAGGAAATGCAACTTTATATTTCTCAGCCTCCACTGGATCTTAGTTAACTTCAGTCACCAGGTGTCTAAAATAACCATGAGATCAGAGAAGTCCTTGTTTTTGGCACCAAAGTTGTGATGAACATCACAAACAAACACCCAGGTGTTGAGTTAGAAAATCCTGTTCGCTGACCTTGGTTGTCGTCTTTTGCTTCTAGCTGGAAAGAAAGCGCACCTTGTATTAATTATACAGTTTAGCTAAATGAATTTCTTGAAATTGATGTCAAGTTTTCTTCTTATGAAATCCAAAAGATTCACTGAAATGTTCAAAAATGCCCCGATGTGTGCTTTTAATGATGTGAATGGTGATTGGGTGCAGCTTCATCAGTGTCCTCATCGTCTTTGTTTCCAGTTCGTGTGCCTGAGTGTCACCGTCCCTCTGTTCTGCCACTTCAGGCGAAGAGGACTGGGTTACGAGTGAGAAAACACTCCGTGGACCAACTTAGGAAATCGCTCACGCCAACAAGGTCGTCTGGATCCTATTAAAGTGCTGCCTGTCACCCAGAAAAATAACACATGGGAAGGATGGTAGTGTAGTTCTAATTATTGGTTTTGAGTTTCCAGCATGGTCCATACTCCAAATGTCTTCACTTTGCTGATTTGCAAAGGCTCCTCTGAAATGTAGCAGCTCTTCATGCTGAAGCACAAAATCATATTCATGCTCAAAGGTTTCAACAGAGACTTTGAATCTAGAATTTTCTAATCAGTTCCCACAAAGCATTTACTTGGTATTAAGCTTTTCAGAAGCCATGACAAATCCTGATAAGAGTCAACATGATTTCTGCTCAGATTTAATGAAACCTGTCAGCTCCACCTAACTCATTATTGGCTTCTTCAGCTGGTCTTCTGTGTATTAATTTGGCGGCTCTTGCTCCTGATTCCTAAACAAATCTGAAAACGTAAAGTTCAAAGGTCACAGGAGTCTATTAGACTCTGTTCAGTCTGAAAGTGCTTTTCAGGGTCTGTAATGTGTCAAACTGTTTAAATGTCATGCTTTTTTCTTAATTGTTTAAAGCATTATTATAAAAATATTACAAGTTAGATGAATGGCATGACTATTAGAAATGTTTAATTTCATTGCATCTTTCTTTCAACCTAAAAGGTACAGGTACAGATTGTTTTACAGTTTTTCTCGATTGTTTACAGACATTTTCTGGAAGAATGTGTCAGAAGCAAAACAGAAGTCAAAAAACACACACACACACACACGGACACCCCCACACCTCCACCATGAGCATTCTGCAGATTGAAGCTTTACATTAAAAACAATGTTATTTCTTCTCAATTCTGTATTTTGTTTTCAGATGACACACACAAACCATCAAATGAATACACATTTCTAAGAACCAGATGAACAGCAGCAGAATTGGTTCAGGATCGGTGCATGAGTTACATAATGTCTCAAATACCAGTGTTTGTATGTAAACTATCGAGAAAAACTGTGAGTGAGGCTCTGTGGAGTTATTATCATTAATATTTTTCTTACCTGTAGTAGACAGGGAGTCACTGCAAGCTAATAAAAAAGTGAAGAACTCTTCAGAGTTCCTGCTAGTCAGTAAGCCCTCAGTTTTCATAGCTAAACGTTCATGTTGCTGTCAGGTTAAGCTGGTCGATGCTGCTGGCTGCATGGGTCGGCTCCAATAGCTGGGACTTGCCAGTCAGTTCTAAATCTGCAAAGAATTGAGTAAACATTTAGATTTTGTATTATGCTTTATCTGCTGACGGGTTAATATCAGCCTGCAGACTCAGTAAAAGTATTTCCATATGAAGAAACTGAAGGTTTTGAATGACAATTTTAACAACTGTCTCTTGTGAAAGTGTTAACATTTCATATCTGCTAGAGTTTTCTCCCAACACTCTTATAACTTCAGCTAATAGCAGAAGCTATCTGGCTGGCAGTTAGCCTCCTATCACTGATGTTTGTCTACTACGTACACTGTGGTCCAAATTATTATGCAAGTGATATTTTCTCAGATTTTCTTAAATGGTCAAAGCAAATGATGGTCAGTATAATTTTCAAGTCATGAACTACTACAGCATAAATCAAATTTTACTGAACAAAGTTCCCCATTAGAACAGTATTTTTTGTTCAAAAATAAAAATCTCAAAATGCACTGTTCCAAATTATTATGCGCAGCAAATTTTCTAAACATTTTATAATTATAAAGAACTGCAAACGGTCATTCTTTGAATGTGCAGCATTAAGTGGTCACACGCACTAAAATCAAAAGCTATTTCAATCAAAAACATCTTAACAGTCAGAGTTACATGTTATCATTGGACCTTCTTTGATATCACTGCACAATTCTTACATCCATTGAACTTGTGAGTTTCTGGATAGTTTCTGCTTGAATTTCTTTGCAGGATGTCAGAATATCTTCCCAGAGCTGCTGTTTTGTAATGAACTGCATTCATATCTTCTGCTTGAGGAAACTCCAAAGGTTCTCAATAGGGTTGAGGTCAGAGGAGGATGATGACCACACCATGAGTTTCTCCCCTTTTATGCCCATAGCAGCCAATGACACAGTGATATTCCTTGCAGCATTCATTGTCATGCATGAAGATGATTTTGTTACTGAAGGTACGGCTCTTCTTTTTGAACCATGAAAGAAAGTGGTCAGTCAGAAAGTCCATATATTTTGCTGAGGTCATTTCACACCTTCAGGGACTCTGAAGAGGCCGACCAGCTCTCTCTCTCTCTTTCTCTCTTTCTCTCTCTCTCTCTCCCCATGATTTCAGCCCAAAGCATGACTCCATCACCTCCTTGCTGACGTCACAGCCGTGTTGGGATGTGGTGGCCGTCCACCACCAATCCACTACTGCGTCCATCTGGACCATCCAGGGTTGAACAGCAGTCATATGAAAATCATCACTATCTGATGATTTTCATCAGCAGAGAGATCCTTTCTCTTTCCCATATTGCTTGAAACCAGTGGCCTGCTTAATAATGTGGAACATCCTTCTTAAGTAGATTTCCTTTAATTGAGCTCACCAGATAAACTAATCAACCAGCTCTCTAAAATTAATTATAGTGATTCAAAGAGCGCTGACACACAATACCATCTATAAATTTAATATCACAACAAAAAATGTAATCTTTATGACACTTAAATCCAATTTGCATAATAATTTGGAACACAGTGTATATCTGAACCATGTCTTTAAAACATTATATTTACCTCTAAGTAGTCTTAGAAAAAGTCGTATTTTTGTCATTACTGTACATGTTTTGCTGATTTAATTTGATTTTGTGCATCAAAATGAATAGCCTCATTCGACAGGACTCACTATAAAACAGGAGTTCAGCTGGTAGTTTAACGGGGAGCTTAATTGTCTCTATGCTTTGAAATGTGGCTTGTTTTGTGTGACTGACATTCTTTTTAGATTGTTAGTTATGTAGATAATCAGCAGAGGAAACCTGGCCTTGTCAGGTCTGAGCAGCTTCTGCTGAGTTGGATCACAGACAGACGTTCAGACCGTCTGTGACTGTCTGGCGACTGTCTGCCAGTAATCTGCCAGTGTCTGCTGTACAGTCAGGTAATATTTGAACAAACAGGAAAAAAAATACCTTAGTAGTTTTCAAGATGTTTGTAATGATGAATGTTTTGTTCATGGAACCTGTATGACTTTGGGACTCTTGTTTGTATGAACAACCTGGTTGGCTAACAGCCTGTCGGTGACGTTGAACCCGCATGGGGCCCGACGGCAACATAGAAAGTCCTTCATGACGCTCATAAGACGTGACCAAAACAAATAAAGAAGTAGAAGTCTCTCACTGACTTCTGGCTTCATGCTAGTCGGTTTGGTATCATGGCTCTCCCGTGATTCATCTCCAAATAAAGAATTGTTTTTATAGGAAATAAATTATTGAAACCTGCAGACTTCTAAAGCTCTTCAATAAAGATGGACAAAGAAGATGCATGCAGGCAGAGGTGGACAAAAATAATGTACACAAGTAAAAGTACAAAAAGTATATTTTCAGCAAGATATGAGAGCTTGTTTTAAGTAAATAATTTATTAATTTTGATGAAAAAGTACTAGTTCTATTGGCATGTTAGAAATGAAATAATCAGCCAATGGGACTAGTACTTTTTCATCAATATTAAAGAATTATTTACGTTAAACAAGCTTATATATACATGTTTCTTTTAAGTCAGTGATGTCTTGATTTAAGTTGACTAAGGTATTTGTGCTACTCCTTGATTTCACAAAAGAAATGAGAATTTATTGGTGTGAAAACTGTTTTAAATTGATGCAGAACCCTGTAATCTGATCTCTTTTTTTGGGTTGGTCACTAATGGATATGATTTCAAATGTAGCAAAGTAAAATACTTTACTCAGTACACACTCAAGTACAAGTAGATTTTTAGGTTTTGTAAACTACTTTAAAGAGTACAAAGTGCAGACAAATTGTGTTACAGTAAAGCAAGTGAATGTAACCAGTCCAAAGTTGACTTTAATTATCCATGGACAGAATTAATGCTGTATTTAAAAGTTTGACATTTCTCAATAATTTTGTCAAGTGAAACACTGAAATGCATCTGAATAGACAACTTAAAGATGTCAGATTATAAGTCACAGATATAAGGCTTCAACAAAAGAATAATATTTCATTTTTGCCAGGCATTAAGATTTATAAAAATGTATTTAACTGGAACGCCATAAAGCTCATCATCCAAATGTGCCCTGAATGCAGTTCCTTTAAACAACCACCAGGTGGCAGCAGAAGACGCCACATTCGAACACTGTTGCTGAGGCCTGAGGAGGAAAGCTTCCTGTGGAGAAGGCTTTAAGCTGCTGGCTGCTTCATTAGCATGTTGTTTGCTTTTTTACAAAAGAGCAGCTTAAAGTCATTCACAACCAAAAAAAACCAAACAAAAACAAACAAAAAACAGCTGGGGATTAAATTGTATAATTAATATAAACTGTTCAAATTATTTTGAAGGTTCACCTGGATGTACATTATTGCAGCAGTCCATATGACCAGTCAACATGTCCATAAAGTAATTGATGGACCCTGAACAGCATTTCCTTTCAAACTGATTCCACCCAGATATAATCCACTGGCTGCTGGATTTATTGCCCAGTTATGACAGATTGATGAAGCTGAGCTGCGTGAGCTGTTAGGTACCAAGAAAACAATCAGTGGTTTAATCTCACCTGTGGGGGCAGGAACAGGAAAACACACACTGCACACTCTGAGTCTGCTTGGTTTTTATATGAAAAATAAACCACTCTAAAGAAAAGAAAACTTTATTTAACTCAAATCCTTAATAAGTTTAATAAAATCTGGAATCTGAAAATTGTGGAGGGCACTTCACGTCTCATCTAGAATATTTTAAAATCTGTTTCATATTTATCAATTTAAAAAAATCTCATGGTTGCCTTGAGTTGGTCTGAGGAACAGAGAGGCTCATCTCATCCTGTCTTTATGTTTTTGCTCATGTTTCTATTGAAATGACTTCCTTCTAGACCTCTGCAGGGTTTTACTGTAATGTTAAAACTCTCTTTGTGAAACATGTGATTTCTAGCTGAGAAATAGATCAACTTTATGTTTTTACTATCATGACGTCGTGGCTCCATGCTGCCTTCTGTAACCGTTCCAGACTGGAGGTGGCGGTATTATAGTGCTGTGAATATTTTCTTGAGGCCTTTTAGTACCAACTGAGCATTTGTTGCACGCAACAACATTCTCCTGTTCACCTCTAGAAGGAGGCGACCATCTGATAACTGGTTTATCAGGGAGATAAACCAGTTCAAACTGGTGTCTTGAACATGAAAATAAGTTCCTCATTCTCCACAGTCATCAGATCTCCATCAGACAGAACCTTGTGGACGTGTAGCCGACAGTGTTTCAGAACATTGGGCCAAGATCTCAGAGGAATGTCTGATACCTTGTTGAGTCTGTGCTTCTAAAACGGCACAGTCTCTCAGTATATAGTGTGTGATAAATTTCAGATGTTTAAATAAACTGTAAATCATTTTTGTGGCAATACTTAACATTTGCCAAGACTCCTTTTTACACGGCGCAATCAAATAACACTGAAGACTTTAACTCCTCAACTGTCACTCAAAAAAACCACCTGCATGCAAGTCAGAGGGTTCATGACTCACTGACGTAAGCAACAAGACTTCAGAACTGTGATGTCGTCTTCATTTGATGTTCTCATTTGTGGCGCATATGCAGACAAACTCACACTAATTTTCACACACTCTGTGCTGGCAGCTGTCCAGTAGATTCATAGGGTCACACTCTTGTGAGTACAAGAAAAACACATAAAAGCCAAATAGGTCGTGGTTGAGTTATTCTCTTTCTCCACTTAGAGAAATTATTGATTTGCTGTCGTGTGTTGTTGCCCTGTTGTCCTTCAAGCTGCAAATGTCGACTTCTCCTCCTTCCCTGCTCTCCTCCGTTCCTCTCGCTGTTCTGGGGCCTCTGGATCATCCGTTCCTTATCGAAAACAAAGCAGGTTGCACAGGTAAGTGGGTCAGCACACAGCTGAAGTTGTGAATCCATCTGGCTTTGGCACATGCTTGTGTTCCTTGCGTGTTGCCACCCTGCCAACTGCTCCCCTAAGACATCAGACATGTGGAGGCAAGGCACGTTTCTCCATAGGAAACTCAATCAGCGTGCCAAACGCTTTGTTCATTTTTAAACACCTTCCTTGGCTGACGTTCCTTTCTCTTGCTTGTTTGCTTTGTTATCTCTGTGGCTATAGTTTTGTCCTGAACTTCCATCACAAAATGCTTCAGGAGCTGCGTTTCTATTCACCATAGAACTGCCCAAATCAAAATGATGAACATAAATTAGCTTATAGGAAACGCTCTGATTCTGGGAAAAAAAAAGTTTTTGCTTTGATGTGGTTTTTCAGCTGCATCAAAATGGACACATGATCAACAGCTAGATGTTACTACTGGACAAAACAACAAAGAAGACAACAGGAAGTGATATGTTGGGGTTCTTTTTTTGTTGGATGAATACAGTTGGCTCCACCAGAACTCTTACAACATCGAACAGTTCATAAAAAGTTGTGTGTCATTTCACATTGAAATTTGCAAAATCACCAACTGTAATTTCCCCAAAACACCACATGTATGTTATAAGTATAAGCAGCTCGTCACTCTGATGCCTGGATGAGATGCCAATGTCTGCCATTATTTTAATGACTTTTTGTGTGATCAAACTTACACACGTGATTTTAATTTGATTTCTTATTTAATGCAAACACTGAAATAGCTATTTTTTTCTACATAATATAAACAAAGATTTGCTACATTTGCAATGGAAAAACAGTTTGTGTTTCTCAGAGTTACTGAAGGGTTTTCAAATGCAGATCAGTTAGATGGAGTCTGTTTTTTTTTTTAACATGCTCTGTGATGGACTGACCGCCTGCCCAGGGCTGACCGCCCCCCGCCTCTCGCTCTCCTGCACAATTATGCTTTTAGTTGGGTTATCAGATAAAATCCTAATGACATAATTCAAGTTTTTGATTCTACTACTGTTACATTAAATGTGGCTTGCTTTAATGCTGGATGCAGTTTTGATTTTAGAAAGTCACAATTGATTAGGATACCATCTTCAGAAATGGTTAATGTGGAACAAAGTCGGAATGATACGCCTGAGATGCTGAATGTAGGAAGTGACAAATCAAAATCTGGTTGTACCTGGACTAAATGTGACAAATGTGGAATATCTTTGCAAGGGACGGCATATGTCACTGTGTGTACACTGTAAAAAAATTTTAAAATACCAGCAGCTGTATTTGCATGGTAAAATTCTTTTTTCATACAGTGTGCACCTAACACATATATTAAACTGTTTATGGAGAAGTCAGCTAATCAGACTTGCTGAGATTAAAGGATCAGAGACTGAGTGACTCATTGTAATCTATGTTTAATTCAGACTTCAGACTTTGACCAGGTCCTTACTCTGATGAAGTGTTTGAGGTATAAACGCAGTGTGACTGAGGCAGAGAGGCCAGCTCATTACTGGATATTAGTTCTGTGACTAATCCAGTTTCAATCAAAGTGTTTATACAGCAACAAACATCATTCACTCAGAGGGAAGCTCTCAGCTGTGTGGAAGTTTTCACTGTTAATAGAAATTGTACTTTTACTTTTATATTTCTTGGAATCAAATATTCCACTATATTCATTCTTTAATGTTACCTGTCTTTGAAAACTAGAAGAACCTGTCATGTTTTCTGCTTTGGGATTTGGAAAAAGTCCATTTTAAAATTCTGACATTTAATCTCTCATGTGTAAAAACCCTGCAGTATTTTGGGGATTTTCAGTTTTTGCCTGTCATCTGCACATCATGTTGAGCCACAAATCATCTTTTAGTATATAATCATAATTAGAAAGAAATGCTACTAACTTGAATCAAAAACTATTTTCAAAAGCAGAATTAAATCAGCCAGATGTGAAAAATCACTGAATGGTTATGAACAAAACTGACAGCTTTTTTGTGGTAGAAAATAAATAAATAATAATAAAAAAATGACTGTCTGTTTACTCCTCGTTTTAATTGGATTTGACGGTTGTTAGGGATGATTAAATAAGCTAATCAGACCTGACTCTAAATGTCTTTGTTTTGACGGTTAGGGAAATGACTCGCTTCAACCCCAATTACACTAAAGCAATGGTAGCCAAACGTTTTGTCACATGGGCCAAAATCATCAAGTCAGAATTACTTGCAGGTCAAAACAATCTATTTTCTAAATAAACTAATAATAATCAACAACTAAGCATGCAATAATTTATCTAAACCAATAAACTAGGATGATGTGTGTGCATCATTTTATATCCAAAAAATAAAAAATGTATTTTGCATGGTTGGCAGCAAATTTTTGAGTGTTTGTTTACAAAAAAAAAAAAAGAAAATAAAGATACTGAAAGAAAAAACGTTTGCGCTATATGAGCAAAATTGACGTTACTTTTTGGATAATATCTGGTTTAGTTAGCCAAGCTTAATTAACTACTTAATGAATTAAAAGCAGATTAGGGTGAACCAAAGTACATGTCACTATGTAGATGTGTTCCTATTTACTATGAAATTAAACAGAGTGCAAAAGTCCATCCATTCGTCCGTCCGTCCATCATCCAACATGTTTATCCACAGTGGTGTCGTCTCCACCTGTTTCAAAATGTGCTGCCAGGTCAAGTGTATGTCCTTTTAGAATTACAGTGATGGACCGCACAAAATGAGTCCAGCACTGCAAAAAGCCGCCTTTCAAAAACAAGAGAGAAAACTACAAAAACATTAAATAAAAAGACTCTAAAATAAAAACCTCTTGGTGAGAAAAAATATCTTGTCAGAAAGAAAACAAGGATAAATCTCCTTAATTTAAGACATTTAATCTGACTTAGATTTCAGTTTTTGCAGTGAGGGGCCACATATGGCCCCCAGACCACTCTTTGAACAACCAGAGTGAAAAGAAAGCTAAAATCACGCTAATAAATGCTCACATCCACATTATAGACCTCTCTGAGTCTCCAGTTATCTGCTGCCACAAATCGGTGAACAGAAACCATTCTTCTATTTAAAATAAACGATTCCTTACTACCAGCATCGGAAGCTATAAAATAGAATAATTCTCAGAAAAATACATATTTGGCTGTTGCTATTGAGATAATGTGCTGCAGTGTTAGAGGTGGAATAATATGAGTTTTTCTTTCTCTGGAGCAGTTTTCCCTCTGGACAGTACAGATGAGTGTGTTATGCTAATTTGGCAGGATTTCCATTTTAATAGCCCAACTCGGCGCCATGCCTCAGAAACACTTTCGCCAAATGATCAACTGACTAACAGGTGGATCATCAGGGAGGAGCCAGTGCAGAGAGCCTGGCTCTAAAGGAGCGATCAGGTGTGGCGGTCTGCAAACTCTGTCCATCCGTCCTTATTAAATCCTGATGAATTTGACTAAGTCATGCTGTCTTAACGACCCGCACGTTGCTCACCTTACAATCTGTTTGAGTCAACAAATGTTTTTCCTGTCTGCAAATCCCTCAGGTGATTTTCTGCAGCTGCAGATGAGAGTGAGCGGAGCGGGAGGAGAGGGGCGCCAAGGTCAGAAACACGTTAAAGGCATCGCCCGTGAGACGCACCCAGCCATACAAATTATTAACAGTCAAGACACTGCATTTAAACCACTGCACAGTCTATTCCAAAGAGAAACATGAAGGAAAACTGATTGAATTTGTTTCTGTTTAACAAAACGAGATAGCAAATGACTACTACGCTAACTTGGGAGGCTTCTATTGGCTTCTTACCAACAGCTGTGGGTGCCGTTTAAGTAATTACAATGCTCAGATTTATTAATGTCAGTTACTCACAAAAATTTCACGTGATTGTTACTAAATCAGTTCTTTTAAAACAGCAAAAAAATTGAGGCAATAAGTTTGCATAAGGGGCTGCAGAGTGGTGCAGTTGGCAGTGCTGTTGCATCAAAAAGGTCTGGGGTTCGATTCCCGGCTTTTCTATATGGAGTATGCACATTGTCCCTCTGCATGAGTTGGTTCCCTCTATGTACTCCAGCTTCCTCCCACAGTCCAAAAACATGATTGTCAGTTTGATTGGTCTCTCTAAATTCTCTTTAGGTGCGAGTGTGTGTGGCCCTGCGATTGACTGGTGATCTGTCCAGGGTGACCCCGCCTGCTGACAGTTGGAGAGAGGCACCAGCACCCCTTGCAACCCCTCCAGGGATAAGAGTGTATGATAATGGATGGATGGAAGTTAGAATATATTGTTTTAGTAAGGAGAACTAATTAGGTTTTACAGTGTAGTAAAAAAATGGTGGACAATCCAGCAAAGTGAGGAGTATTTGCATCAATATTAGTTACGCGGATCTGAGCGTGTCTGTTGGGTCAGAGTGAGGCTCACAGGGTGATATGAAGGTTTTTTGGGGGGATGGTCTCGGTGTGCGTCAGACATCTAAAAACAGCATCCTGAGCGCCGCTCACACATGCCCTGATTTCACACCACATGGACTCCTGCAGGATTCACAGGAGTTCTTCGAGCTGAAGCCCAACAGGCGGCCATGTTCTCAACCTTTCAGAGGACCAGTGCTCATGGTTTGGTGTGTTTTAGGAGGTGAGTCCTGAGCTCATCAGTCATGGCAGCTGTTGAAGGGCTGCTGAACTGTGAAAAGGAAAAATCACAGCAAATTGATTTTGAGTTCTGCTCCGTGCTGTCCGGGTACTGGACCAGCTCCCTCTGAATCTGAGGCTTGGTGAGGATCAAAGCAGAAAAACATTGTTGGAAAGGTTGAAAATTCATGTCCACTAACAACACAGTACATCTTATAAGGCTGTTTAAATTCTCTGCTCGTGATAAAACAATAGATTACTTCTTCAGAGCTGTCGGACTAACAAAACTAATTTTATCTTTTTGCTTTGGATCCAGGGGCCTCAGATGGGCCCCATGTGGAGCTCTCTGTGAGCCTCAAGCTGCCTAGAAGGCAGAAAGACCCCTGGGCTGATGTAGCTGTTATTTTACTCATTAGATAATCTCATTTTAATAGGCTGAGTAAGACAATCCACACTTTGGGGTCAATATTTTGCATGTCTGATATGTAAAATTGAAATGTGTCTCAGTATAGAAACTGTTTTCATCTGTTTTCTGTTGGACAGCTTTTACTCACTGCTGCAGTTTTAACGGACACATCAAACTGCTGTTTAACAAGAGAAACAGTAAAAACACATGAAAACCTGCTATATTAAACCAAAAATAATCCCAACAGAAAACTTGACCCCGATTTTAAATCCTTCCTTCTGTTATTTTACTAGAAATGTTGGACAAAATTTTGAAGAAATTGATGATTCTTTGAAAACTAGGGGTGTTTTCACTTCCAATATGATACCAATACTGAGGTTCTGAGTACTGACTGATACCAATATTCACACGATGCAATATCAGCACAAGAAAGAAAGAAACAAAGAAAGAAAAACTTCTTAATACATTTTTTCTCATAACTTATTTAGTCAATAGTAATAATGTGTTTAATCCCAAATTTCCAAAATCTGGAAACACTTCATCTAGGTTATTATCAAGGTGAGGAAAAAACGGCTTGTGATCTTTTTTCATATAATACATGTGAAGCTCTGGTTCCAGCTGTTTGCAGTCAGATGATGCACTGTAGCTGTTCTCCCCTGCTGCAGTATTCTACATTTAGCAGCTAACACAACGAATCTAAACAGGAGTCAGGTTCTATTATTAAACATGCTGCTGCTCTAGCAACATGACCTCTACAGATAAATTTGGCATTTAACTGACATGAATAAAGATGCTTTTGGCACCTGTTCAGACTCCTGAAAGGTGCCAAGCAGTATATAATCTCCAACAGTTCCAGTAAACTGGGCTTGGCGATCTGTCAGACTGAGGCAACACTATCTGCCACCTGGCCTCTGGCCTGTCAGCGTCGTCCCTCTGGGTTTCTTGTCATACTGAGGTGAGGAAAGTCGGCCCGAAGGGAATGGATGAAGGAACACGTGTATCACTCTAACAAGATTTTGGCTGGCTGGTCTTGGAAAGTTGTTAAGGCATACATAAATATCTGAGCTGCTTGTCTGCAGAAAGCACATTAATGAATAAAGATGAAGTTTAAATGTTGGAATGTTTCCCATTTCAAAATTGGCTACAAGTGTTTTATTGGATCACTCTTCATTCCACTCTGCTCTTAAACAGGAATTAAAAATATGTTTGTTCAGAAAATTAGACACTCAAAAATCTACTAATTATTTTTCTCTTCTGACACAAAATTCACATGAATCTCTCTTTGATGATATCAAATATCCTAAAAACAAACATCCAAAAACAACAGTAGAAACAACACTGTATTCCTTGGTCAAAGACCCCACAACACTATTATAATATCTAGTTTAAATTCATTTTAATTACTGGGTGAAGCAGTTTGCAAAATCCACAGTTCACCTTGTTTCAAGCCGTATTCATGCAGGATGGGCATTATGGAAATAAAATGACTCCAACGTTTGCTTTTCATGTGGTGCATTCACACAGGATAACCAAAGCCTGAGATTTACAGGCATAATCCTGATGTGACTTGAGTTGATGTGAAAACTGCTCAGCGTAGTTTTCACATCAATTCATACAGCTATAGCTACTGTCAGCGCTAGCTAGCTAGCTATATGACAGAAAGGCTATAAACAAGGAAATGATTCCTACTGCACAGTGTGTTGCATGATGGAAACAACCATTTGGATCGGACTTTGCTCTTTCTATTCAGTGTTTTCTTTGTGATACCATACCATACCAACTTTATTTATAAAGCACTTCATACACCATGAGGACCGAGGTGATGCTGTATGTTTCAGGTCGATGGGGTTTTGATGACCCAGAACCCAAAACGTTTTCAACTCACACCACTGCAGCCTCTACTCTTAGCTAGAAATAAATGAAAATGAGCCAATTTCTGTCCACATGACATAGATGCCTAATCCCACTCACCAGGTTCAGTCTCTCCATTTTGGTTCTCTACAATACTGGATACAACATGTCCGAATGACACACAACTTTTAATGAACTGTGTGACGCTCTGATGGAGCCAAGGGTGCATTGTTTGGAAAAAAGCAAGAACAAACCATCATCCTCCTTCAACTTCCTGTTGTCTTCTTTAGTGTTTCCGCCAGCAGTAACATCTGGTTGTTGCTCATTTGAGTCGTGTGATGTGAAAAACGTGTTTCTGTTGCAGTTTCATGCAATGCATCTATTTTGATACAGCAGAAAAACCACCTCATCCTACCACAAAACCTTTCTATCGAAACAGGGAGTTTGTTTCTGAAATTGCTGTCTTTCCATTAAGCAAATTTATTTTCATCATTTCAGTTTGCGTATTTCTACGGTTAATGGAAACACAGCTAGTGACTTATAGAGAAGGATCCACCTGTCCTCTGCTCTCACGTCTTTCCATATGCACATTGAAAGTGATTTAATTTCCAGGGTCGTTGTTTTTCTAACCTTCCTAAAGAACGTCCTGTGAAATCCCTCCTCCATAAGTCAGCTGCTTGGACATCATGAGCAGCCATTGAAATACAACCACCCCCACCTCCTCCTTCCCTCATCCATCGGGTTGAGCCAACATCCTCAGCCAGTAGATTGGGCCTCCCTGACCTTCAGGACGCTCCTGGCCACTTTACAGCCGTAGCAAAGGATGGCATTGGAGGACAGGATGATGTACGAGAAAGGAGGGCAGTGTGATAGAGAACACATTCATAGAGTAATAGACCACAGACGGCCCGTGTAGTCAGGGAAACGGGAGAAGCCTAGTGACAGCCCTGGAGGACGGAGTCAGCAACCCATGATCATTCTCAGCCCAGCAGCCTGAGGCTCCTGATGTCCATAAACTCATCCTGTCTTTATTACTCTGTCTGTCTTTGATTGTAACTCTGGGTCCAAACCCACATTTTTCATTTAAGTGCCGATGGTGGGGGAGTTGCTTTAAACATTTAACTGGCAACGCTTTAACCCTACAGCTTCTGAAACTATTTTCTTTATTTTAAAACTGCGACATCTTGTTTTTTTTTTTTTGTTTTTTTTTTTTACATATTTTGTTAATGCTGTCACCATGTTGTGACAGTATAATATGAAGCAGACAGTCTGAGAAAAGATGGATCTCTTCCAGCTCCTCCATGTGCTGCTGTTACCATGTGAGGAAATGCACCGCTCCCGACCAAAAACAACCAATCAGAGCACAGAGGAGGGACTTAGCGCTGTCAATCAACTATGTTAATGTGCTGCTAAATGGTGGAAAAATAACTTACTGTTGCAAAAAAACAATTTACCTGCCATCATCAGTGGTCACAACATAGTGACAGTTTCAACAAACATGTTATATAAAAGATACTTACTGTAGCTTTAACAAGTCAATGTAGCTTCTTACATTGAGTTACTTTGTATTTATTTTTAATTCCACTTCAGTTAAATTCAGTTTAGTGACAATTGCTTGCATTGTGTCGTTGACTTCACAGCAATCCCTCATGCCAAGCATGAATGTGGCGACAGTGGAGAGGAAACAGTCCCCTTTAGCAGGAAGAAACCTCCAGCAGAACCACAACTGCGCCCAGTACGACTGGCCGTCTGCCACGACCAACTTTTCCATCTCAAGGACGTGAGGTGCTGATTCTCATCGCTTCTCATTTGGCTGGGAAGCTCTCTAGTGAAAGCCGTGGATCACAATCAGATGAAGCCAATGGAACTGCATCATCTGCAAAAAGCAGACACCCAATCCTGAAGCACCCAGACACTTTGGCTCCACCTTGAAATTTTACCCATGAAAAGTTTTGAACAGAATCAGAGACACAAGGCGGCTTTGATGGAGTCCAGCTCTCACCTGTTTCTGTGCCAATATATATATATATATATATATATATATATATATATATATATATAAAAAAGAAGGGGCAATACAACCAGACAGGAGCGGGGGGGATATAAAAGAAAAAAAACCCAGAGGGGGGGAAGGAGCGA
>CAEFZY010047231.1:0-18777 GCA_903066815.1 Brachyrhaphis roseni | reverse complement strand
TATATATATATATATAATTATTATTTTAATTTTTTTTACACTTTTTGTTGCTTATAATAATGATCAATAAAATTTAGCTTTTTTTGCAAAAAAACATAAAAAATTGATTGCTTAAATATTCACTCCCTTCAAGTCACAATTTATTTGATACAGCACGGCCAGGAAGGGCCTCCGTCAGGCTTACATAAAGATCTCTTCCCTCGGGTCTGAATTTTTCAGACAAAGCTTACTGACATTGTGTTGCCAGCAAGCACCTCATGTTGCTGCCCCCTACCCCAACCCGCTATGTCTTCCTGTGGTCTGTTCTCTCCTGCACTTTCTGTGCACTGCGAGACGTCTCCAAAGGCGGTATCTGAACTCAGCTTGCCTTGCGTTTCAGGAATTTCTACTACAACAGTGATAGACCACAAATGTGTTCAACTTTAAATCGCAGGAGGAAGAACCGTCTAAGAGGGCAAGGTTTCCCGTTAAGTAGAAAAGTCCAGAAATGCTGACAGGTGCTCTGCCAGCGATGAACAACACAACAGCGTAAGAGGTGACCGTGCTGCAACATGTGACGTGGCTGAGGCCGGTGCATCTAGCTTGATTGAAGTAGTGTTGGTGGCCCTTCTACAAAGATATATATGAAGGAATCCAACTTCGAAACAAGAACCTATTTTATCTACAGCGTTCATTATGTCAGCCACAAGTCATCAAATGTCACAGCATTTTATAGTGATGCTATGAGTGAACCGAGTCTCTAGTGAATGATCCGTTCACTAGAGCTGTTAATCGAATCACAGGGTTGATTGGTGCAGAACGGCACCTCTTCCAGCCTAAAATATAAAACTTTTACAGAATTTAGGACTTTAAATTTGTCGTTTTGCTTTTTATTTATTTGCCACTTGTATTGTTTCTTTATTCCGTTTCACATGCTTTTTAATTGTTTATTTGACAGATTGGAAATCCATGGGCATTATTGTTAAGTCTTCAGTCAAAACAAACCTTTTGCGTCAAGTTAAGGATTATTTTTGCTTTCCATTAGGCCAACATCTCAACCTGTCTTATTCAGTAGACAACACTAACATTCTGATTTGTGCTGTATATGACTCACTCACATACTCGCATATTATATAACACTACATAAAAATACAATATCATTTAATATAAAATGTTGACATTGGGTTGTTGCTTCTGCTACCCATTAAGCTTTCATTCTATTAATCGGAAGACATCCTATATTTAAAGTCAATATTTACCGCTAGTGTTGAACAGCAACAATACAAGAATAAAACAGCTTTGCTAAGGTGAATTGTATTGTTATTGTGAGAAGGTCAGCCACTGTGATGTACATTAAAAAGATTGCTGAAATTGACCCTGACTTTTTCCAGCCCCTTAAATGAACACTTGTCATGAAGCCCAGTGGCGTTAGATCCTGGCAGCCAGAGTTGCACAAAATTGTAGAAATGCAAAGTTATGCTTGAAGATCAGCTGAAGGACAAATATTGCCGATTCATTCGTATTTCAGCTTATGCGTTTTAAAAGAAAGAAACGCCTTTTTAAATGTCAGGCATGCAGATCTTGCTGCTACCTTACTGCAGTTTTACATTTTGCTTACAATAAGGAGAAGCTCTCTTATCAGACCAAATGTGTGATAATTAATCAACTTATAGATGCACTTACAGCGTAAACCTGAAATGACTCGGGTCAACAAAGGTCAACTCGGGTTTCTGTTTGCAAGCTTCTCACAAACACTTGCAGGATTTCTTTTGTCCATTCCTCTGGACAGAAACGGTTTAGCTGAGCAACCACTGTCTTTGTGATGCCTACTGCGCTTTTTCAAGCCAGACTTGCTTCCACTCATCGTCCATTTGTAACACCAGTTTGTGTTTAAACTTTAAGGGTCTGCATGATTTATTTACATCTTGATTCACTATTTTCCACACAAAGGTTCTTTACTTTTGCTGTTGCTTGTTTTAGAAGGAGCACAAGAGCATCCAGCAGCAAAACACCCACACAGAAACCTTGTATGTTTAGGATTAGGGCCCAGGGCATTTATGATTAGAGACAATAGCTCTAACCACAACTTCCCAGGCAGCCATAAATCTTCTTTTGGCTTTAAAATAATAATATAGTAAAATATTAAATTTAATGTACAATAAGTAACATATTGCAATTTTGAAGGAATAAAGACGTTTTATACAATTCGCAAAGAAACATGCAAAAAAAAAAAGTAAAGAAGTGAAGAATTATGGGACTGCATTTTAGATTTTATTCATGCACAGTAGTCCATTGTTCCACAAACAGCTCCCCGGACACAATGCTGCTCTAGTTTATCACCCACTAGCTCAGGGAGGTCACTCGCGGGTGATGTAGCTGAGTTCGATTTGGCCTCTTCCCCTCTCTGGGGAGGCCCTTAAACGAGAGGAGGAAACATTTCTTGGAGAGGATATAATTTGTCCCGATGGAAATGCTTTGGATTCAGAGCAACAGGCCAAACCAAGATGTACTCACACACAGGTAGCCAGGGTTTAATGCGAGTTCTTACGATGACACATAAACATTAGCCAGTTAGCAGCCAGAAATTCACCCTCCTCCCACTCCTTTACACTTTGTCCCACTAGCGTGTATGTTTTCTATATTTTTACCTTTGTGGAAACAAAGGCAGCAACCGCTCTGACGATAATCATGACAATCTGTGTGTGTGTGTGTGTGTGGGTGTGTGTGGGGGTGTGGGGGTGTGTGTGTGTGTGTGTGTGTGTGCTTTGTTAGACTGAGCTGAGCCTAAACAAGGCTGTAGATGCTTCCACAATTCCACAGATATTAATACAAATTCTGGGACATTTTGTAGAAATGGTTTCTTGTAGTTCCACAGAAGGTCTGGTAAGTCAGCAATCACAAACTAAATTGTTATCTTTTAACTCCACAAACAGTAATCAGATGCAGAGGAAAGAGTGTGACGTGTTGTGATTACCAGAGGAGATTTCACCCAATGATATCTTTTTTTTTACAGCACACTGACTTCATAACTCAGCCTCTGTGTTTGAATATTCTTAACATGTTACATTTAGCTGTATCTGTTATTATACATCACTAGTATGGACTGGCAAGACCAGTTCAAGTCTTCAGTGGAAATATCCACAAAAATCCTTTATATTTGTTTTTATTTTTTCATGGTTTGTTTTTGACACATGGTCACAGTTCAGTACATAATAGTGAATTGTAAAGACAATTATTTAAAAATTGTTGAAGCCAAAAAAAAATCTAGCTTGCACATGCATCCAATGCACTTGTCTTTGAAACCTTAAGATAATCATAAGGGTCAGCTGACTCCACTGACCAAATTAGTTTAAATGCAGCTTTTTTTGCGAAGTCTTAAAGCACATCAGTGGAGAAACAGCATCACACAACAGACGGGCCCAGGAAACGACTGTGAGGAGATGTGTGGATTAATGTCATAAATTTGGCTAAAATAATTTTCTACAGCAGCTAAGAATATGAAGGTATACCGATAATGTTTATAAGCAAATTCTATACTTATATATAGAATTTCCTTGTTCCTACAATGTTTAAATTATTCTAAAGTAGCCAATTAGAGCACTAATTACACAATTTACATTTATTTTGCATTTATACTTTCAGAATTATTTATATGGTGCAACCACCTAAAGAGGAGTAATTGCTATTTTATGTAACAACACATACATTAAGGCAGTAAAGGTTCTAAGTCTGGCCTAGGGTTTAGGCTCTGTCCACTACCACGAATACTCTACTCAAATAGGAGAATGTGTGGACAGCACGACTCAAGCTATTGTTTAAAGAAAGTCATAAAAAGTCTAGTTTGCATTTAAGTCCAGTCATGTAGCGAACACAGCAAATGTGGAAGAAGTTGCTCAGTTCAAATGAGACCAAAATCATAGTTTTTACCCACAGTTGTAAAAAAAGGACAAAGAAGCTGGTCAGAATTGAAGCTGATGTTAAGAGGAGCTTTCACCCAGTTTGATCGTTATACAGATTTATTTGACCTTTAATCCAGTCACCACCATTTTCACATGCTTGCCCGAAAAAGTAATATAGCAGCTAATAATTTGATATATTAGGTGCTATAATACTAGTAGTTAGGATCTCCAGGTATTCGACCAGACTTGACCGCCTGAAAAAGCGTGAAACGCTGCTGGTTTATTTTCCATCACGACCTCATTACCCACTGCTGTATTACGGGGAAAGATTTCAGACAGACAAGAAAACAAAGAGACTGCTGGCAAAGTGTACGGTCAGGGAATCAACAACTCTCTGTTGTAATTATCCGGCATTCAGCGGACTCTCACACACTGTTCCGCCTATCAGCTGCCCTGACGAGCCCTGTGAGCGGCAACACTGAATCTGGGTCAGCGCTGGCCATATCAATAATGACGTATGCAGTTTGAATTATTCTGGGTTGGATGCTGATCGATAGTGCACCGTCGTCAGGCATTTACAGTCACCCCTGGCCTCTGCTGATGAGCATTGATTCAGATTTAAGTGGACCTAAAAGTGACGGGAGAAGAGCCATGGTATCTAGAGTGGGTAAAATAACTCCCAGAGAGTAAACATGGAGCAGTCTGTGTATTTATCTGTCCAATACCAGCGTGTTCTGTTAGACGGAGAATTAAAAGGGAAGCAGACAACAACAGCCATGTTTCAGCTTTACCATTCTCCGCAGACACAGAAAAGAAAAAAGGGGAAAAGAGAGAGCAACCTTCCAGCAGCTAAAGGGCATATTTCAGCATATTTTAATGTCAGAAAACCTTAAAAATTCAATCCACACAGCTTCAAATTCAAATGATGCAAATTGCACTTCAGCCATTCCCTAGTTCTAATACAATGCTTTCCAATTAAGTTTATAATACCAAATGGTAAAGTGTGATCTATCTAAGGCAACACTTCTGATAGCACTGAGTCATTAACTTTGCATTATTATGCCTCCTAAACAAGCGTGTAGCGACAGTGGAGGGTTTATCACGTCAAGTCTTTAGCTTTGCAGTATTTCCTCGTGGTTCGTTTATCTGGTCCTTCAGCTCCGCTCTCTGCTTCCATCTTTGCCACAAAGTGAAGAAATCAGAACCAGCTGGGTTCAAACTGGTTTCATAGTCATAACTGGTATCTGATAATCATCAGATTAAGAAAAGTGAGGCTGGATTTCTCACCTAGACAATGATTCAAAGCACACAGTTAAGGAAAGTCTAGCAGAACATCAGAGTCCATAGAAGTGGGCCCCCAGCAACTTGTAAGAGCGAGAAAGAGTTTGTGTAAGAGTCAATCAAAATCACCATAAAGCAACAAAAGTGAATGGTTTCTCCGTTTAAGATAAATAATATGTAATTGCAAAAAAACAAGAAAGCACTTTTTAATGAAGAACAGAACCAGTTTCAGTGAACATAATACTTACGCCCTGTGTCACTTTACTTTATTAAACATAGTTTAATCACCCAAACCAAATCCTTGCAGCAAGGATGTCCAGGGTTTAATCCTGATCCTCGGTCTTTCTGCGTGGACTCTGCCTATTTCTCCAGTGCTTGTTTCTGAGTATTCCAACAATTTCTCTGGCAGTCCAAAAGGATAAGTGTCAGGTTAATTGCTCTCTCTAAGTTACCCTTAGGCATGAGTGTGTCAGGTTGTTTGCAGTCACTTTGCCCCCCACCCCCAGCCTCTCCTTACTTAGTCCTGATAGATTATAATAGACTTTATTGATACCAATATGTGTTGTGCATTATCAGGAGTACAAATTAGATTTATTTAAAAAAAACCTTAGAAATGTTGCTACCCTCTGACCGTACGTACGTAGGTGGGTGTTTTTTTAATTGGCCAAACGCTCCACGGGCAGTTTCCCTTTAAAGATATTTATATAAAACTGTTGTGCTACTCCAAATGTAGACGGTGCTTTCTGAAAATATAAAATCGAAGTTCGCATGCTCATAAAGCAAAAACATTTCCTGTATTAAATGTATTAATAAATTATTGGCAAACTGTCATTTTCTAGTAACAGTTAGCTTAATCATGACTGATTCCCAGTCTGTTTTCATCAGGCCAAGGCATTGGCTTTCCAGTGGTGACCAATTTGTTATCCTACTGCTTTTTTTTTTCTTTCCCTCCCTTCTGCCAAAGGATTCTGCTATCACCTTGAAAGATTGATTCTGATACAGTGGCCAGTTACACTCGGCGCCTCAGGGTCATTGGATGAAGAACAAGCTGTTGTCTGGCCTGTAATAATTGGCAGTGGGAATTAGTTAAGAAGGCCAGAGTCTGCAAAGAGCTGATAATGTGCACTGGAGTAAAAAATGAGAAAAAGAGGGGGGAAAAAAAAGAGGAAAACTGTCAGCACGGTAATGAATCAATCTATAAAGTTTGGAATGTATTCCACACTGCAGATCATTTTGTCTAAAAACACTCTATCTTATTCTATGGTTAGGATTAGGCGCTACATAACATACTCAAATATCCTAATCTACAATTACATTTGTATCACGAAAGAAAATGAATTCTCCTCGTTTATTCTATTCATGTTTGACCCTGAAACAGTGACGCAAAATCTTGTTTTGTTTCTGTTTTCTCAGTTGCAAAATATTTGGCGGAAATGCACTTGATTAATTGTAAGAATAACCAAACATGTCACTTGCATAATGTGAGTCAGTTATTTAATTGTTCCACTTAATTAGGTTTAGGAGGAAGGAAAAAAAAAACAAAAAACATTTTCAATCTGAAAATGAGAATGCTAGAATTTTTTTTGTTCCTTTTTGTAAATTATTATGATAATTAGTCATTTGATTTCCCAAGAAATCTTTTTCAGTTTTTGACTCCGTGAAGGTAAACCATTGTTTCGTGGCTGGATCAGTGTTTTATTCTGCTCCATTTTTGTGAGCGTTATTGAAGATGTATCAACTTTTTCAACGAAATACTTTTTTTTCTTCATAAGATAGATTCTTTTCAAATCTTTTCATAGCATGATGGTCAAACTTGGAATTTGAAACTTGTATGTGGGGATTGTCCAAAAGAAACAATCCCCTTGTCTTGCCTTGAATTGCCTTGCCTTGCAATTCAAGCACAAAGTAAGGTCACATGTTGAGGTGCAACCCACTTAACTCCAAGTTGCCCACTCATCTGTGTGATTGGCTAAATGGGACTCCAGTATAAAGTACTATGAGTGGTCAATGAGATTCAAAAATCTTATTCTTGAATCTTAGTGGTCAAAAAAAATTCAAAAAAGTTAAATTGGACTGGAGAGAGTTCAGTCCCATAAAGAAACAGTTCATTTTGCCTTCTTAGATACTGGACTGTCCTTTTTTTAGAATGATAGGATATCATTATGTGGACTGTCAGTTATTACTGGCTAGACTTATTTACCTATGCAACACCATAGCAGATGCTACCTGTGCAACCACATACTTTACTATTTCTATGCATTTATAGCAATAAAATACAGATTATGTTCAATTTAACTGAGGTTAAGACATCTAAGTTAAACTTTCTGACTTTTATTTTTATCTGTAATCTTCTCCTCGAACAAAAGATCATTACCTATCCGCAGACTTAATTTTTATTTTTTTATCACAAAGCATCAGAAGAACGCTGGCAGCTCAGCATTCGTACATGTTTCAGTCAAACCAGTGAACTCTGTGAAGGCTTACTTAAAGCCCTGGAGGGCAACAAACTTCCCCAGTCCACAGAGGGTGTCCAAGTCTGAAAGCCCTCAAAATGTACTTTCACTGCAACTAGAGAAGTATTGCTTGACTACACTTTATAGTCAACTTTCAGTGGGTGGACCGCTAGATGGAGGACAAATCAGACGTGATTTATTATACTCTCATCCCCACAACAGTGATGAGATTAATTTATGTGTCCAATATGTTTGTAATACCTTCTGCCAAAAGCTGTACCAGGATATATATAAAAATATATATATTATTTGCTATTGCGTTAAATCAGAATTTTCCAAAAATGTTGATTTGGTATGGGAAACAAATTAAAAGTGTGTGATTAAATCTAAACTTTCTACGCATTATAAAGATCTAAAATATATAATGAATTCAATCCCACTGTTCAGTGTGTGCCACACACACTAATTTCTCCCATAACTGAGCATGTAATAGTTCTAATATTCTACTGGGAAACAGCCCTCACTAAATCCTTGAACATGAATTCATGAAACCTAAAACACTGGATGTTTAAGCCCTTAAAAACAGACTTTTCAGGCGCTTACAGCAGACCCTCCAGCAGAGGCCCCGGGGCCGACCCAGAACTCACTGCCAGACCCAGATAAGGACCCACTGATGAGCTGAAGAGTGCACTGCAAGCTTAAAATTTAGAAATTGTGGCTGTAAAGGATACTTGTAATAAAGTAAATTCTTGTGATAATAAGTTGTCATGTGTGTAGTATTTTTGGCACAGTTCATCCATTTTACTAATTTTCTCTTGGTGGAAAACACCAGAGAGTCTCATTATTAGGGGACTCAGTTAAGGACACGATCAAACCAAACTGAACTCTCTCAAGTTTGACCAAGGCATGATGAAGAAAAAGATTTCTCTTTTGATTAGCAAAAGGGATACTAATAAGTTTTGATGTGCCACTTTGTTTTCAGTTTTTATTTTTCTCAAAAATTCTTGATAAATAAATGCTTTCACTTAGTAAAACGATCAGATACGTCCACAGCTATGCCAATGATACTCAGCTATGTTTATTCATGATCTGTACTAATTTAAACAAGTTAAGCAGAATACTGGCCTTTTGACCAGAACTTTTGAAATACAAGGTGCTTACTCATTGGTTTTTTGTGATAATTTAAAGGGCCCTTGAGTTGTCTTAGACCAAAATATGTCATTGAAAAATGATACAGGTTTTCAGAATTTCCTTCATCCACCTCCCAAATATTGGCAAAATTTAAAATATCCTGTCACAAGTTGTGAAATTAAAAAGCTCATATTTCAAATTAGTTTCCCGCTACATCCAGATTAGGATTAAAAGTGCTCTTTCTCTGTGAGGAAGAAGGAGGAGCTGTGTAGAAATAGGCAGAGCTTTGTTGGAGCAAGCGTTTAGGCACCCCCACAATGGTTGCCGTGGGAGATCAAAGGATCCCTCAAACGTCCATGAAGGAATCAAAGCAACACTCCAGGAATGTTTTTAATGAGGGAATAGTATTATAACACGAGAACTTAAAAAAAAAGAAAAGCCATTTTTACATAAAACCCCTCCATCAGTCCTGCAGTCTTGTGAGACAGAGTCACTTAGACTCCACAGGTTGTTCACTCTGTGCGTTTCTCCGGCGGGGCCGCACAGACACAGTGCGCGTTTTTTACAAGCTTGTAGCGTGGTTTTGGAAGTTGACGGTCTGACCGAAAGAGACTTCTCTCTCTGAATCAGTGTCAGCAAACCCATAGCGTCTCCAGTGATTAACACCACAGAACATGCTCACCTTTACATTAGAGAAAGAAAAAAATGCAGTCAGAACCAACACAAGCTGATGTAGAACGATCAAATCTTCTGACCAAAAACATACAGCTTCTGCTGTTGGTGTAGATCAAGGAGCTGTTCTCCACTGATATCCCGTTGATTGAAGCAACGCTTTCATGCCTAAACTGAAGTCTGCTCGCTTTTAGCTTATTGAACATTGAAGGCTTTTTTTTTTCTCTTCAGTCAAAACTTTCTTGTATGTCGAGCCACAGTTGTCCCACAGACATCGATTCTTAATTTTCTTTAACAGTCTCACCCTGATAAACAGCGCAGAGGCATTAAAGGCTTCAGTGATAATCTCTGAACTCTACAGTGGTGCCTTTTCATCCTATTAATAATTTTTTTTTTCAAACCTGTCTTCAAAAAACGACGCAGTAAGCTGCAACTGTTTACCTGCACCCTGCCCTTTAGAGCCTTTCAGCCGTTTCTGCTTCTATGTGTACGTAAAAAGCAGCTTTCTGTCTTTAAACCAACAGATAAGGTAGACCACTCCAAGCTGCTGCTGTGTTGCATGTTAGAGCTCTAACTCCAGAAATACCAGCTTTAAAAATACAAAGACTCTGTGAAAGAAAATAATAAGCAAATGAGTAAAAATGGAAGCTGAAACAGCAACACCAAACAGCACACATTTTCTCCCCAGAAACCCCCCCCCAAAATGTACTACATTTAAAAAAAGAGTTCTGTTTCTCATCTGCAATAAAGACATGTCTGTCTGTCTGTCTGTCTGTCTGTCTGTCTGTCTGTCTGTCTGTCTATCTATCTATCTATCCATCCCTACACTCAGCGGTGCTCTCAGGTCAGGATCTGAAGGTGTTGTCCAGGCCAAAAGGGATACAGAGTCCTTCCAGCAACTTCTAGGTCTGCCTCAGGGTCCCGCTGCAGTGTGATGAGTCCAGAAACCTCCACAGGGGATTCACCCATCATGCATCTTGATCAGATGCAGTGGAGGATAACTGAGGTCTTTCTACCTTATCTCGAAGGCTGAGTCCGGCCTCTCTACGGAGGAAGCTCATTTGAGCCGCTTTGTGCCTTAAGATCCTATCCATGAATACCACACAAAGAATCAAGGGTGGGTGGGGAGGGAAGACAACTCAGGCAGAGTATAGTCTGCACTCTGGAGAGATTATTTTATGTATCTGCAAACATATTCGCTTCATGGTGCAACGCCAGCAGTGAAAAGCTCAATAACTATCCAGTAATTTAAAAAGGTTTCTTAGGCAGGGTTCTTAATGACTTTTATAAAAGGAGCAGATGACGGAGACTAAAATGAACAAGCTAACCAAAGAGTAGATTCTATTCACACTTTATGAAGTCAACAGAAATTAGCAGCTCCCCACATTGTAATATTCGATTGCTTGTAAAAGTGCCTATTGAAGCCACAAAACTGAACCAATTGAGATGATCATAAATGAACAGGTTTATTACTATCTGAGCTTTCTAAAAATAATTTCATCTCACCTCAGGCTGCCAGGTGTTTTCTGTGGCTTTTGTGACAGAGGAAATTCTGTCAAATTTTCATTCGGCTTTTAAACCGTATAAAACCAGCAGCATAAAACCAGCTATTATGATTCACAAAGTTCCTAAAGTCTAAAATGTGTAGAAACCAATCAGATAAGTTCTCAACAGACAGATCAGGAATCTGAATGTATACAATGTACATCCCTTCCCGTTTGAACATTAGCAAACACAGCACTTTCTGGATCGAAGCGTTAAAGAGAAATCAATGTCCCTCAAATATCTTGCCTTTATTTACAAATATTACATGTCAGGTTTAGCGGATGTTGCCATAGGGAATCTGAGACAGTAAGATAAAATCTGGAAAGCCAAACGACTCGAACGGCTGGTCTGATTTCGCAGCGATTGGAGACGAGATGAGAAGTGAGCGGCGGGTTAATTAATGCTGAAGGGAAACAGGTAAACAGTGGAACTGGAAGACACAGTGCAGATTTAAAGGTAACACCGGCTGCCCTTTGCTGAAGTAATTTCACAGAGGATTGTCTCTACATGCTAATTCTACCCTTTAATACTCTCCCTCAATTTCATCCTTCTTTTTTTTAATAAGCTTGAAATTAAAACAGCAGCACATGCTGGCCTATTTTACAAAAGAAAATGATAAGACCCGACATTGTGAAGAAACGTGAGTCAGGGAGGTTACAGCAAGCAACAGCTATATCAAAGCAGAAGGTATGAAGAATGAACTCGAGGTTAACGAGATGCTGTTCCCAGCATTCCCTGCTCAAAATGTTCATTTCACAATAGCGTTACTCCTAGTTACAGCTTCACCGCTTTTCAACGCCAGACTCTTGTTATCCTGTTGGACCTGAAAGAAGAGGCATCCCCAGCCAGGGTGAAAACAATCGCCTGGTTATGGTTTTTGTACTTTATTAAAAACATAATTAATGTGATATTTGCGAGTTGGTTTTTCAATCTTCAAACTCTGCTCCTTATCTGCAATAAAGACAAGGTAATAAAGATAAATATTGTCTTCCTGAGAAACGACGTAGGCAGCAGCCCAGCAGTTCCTGACAGACTGGCCCGCCTTCAACTACTTGGTTTAAGTTTTAATGAGGGGAAAAAAAACTCTTGTGCTTTATTGAAGCATAATTTTATATTTGATTTGATTTTTTAATGTTTTATTTTGAATAAAATTACAACGAGGTGACAACAGTGACGCAAATAATACTAAGAAATGAAAGCAAATTAGTCCAAAGATGACGTCATTGGTCAAAAGTTGAAAATAACTTTTGACCAAATAAATAAATATTGGAAATAAATATTGAACACCTTTACAGAATTGTGTCAAATACTTTGCAGAAACACCTTAAACTTTAAGTTGTCTCTTCTATCAATTCGCCTCAATAAATGATTGTGGATGGAACTGTACAATGTCCCGAATCTGCAATAACCACTGAGATAATCAGAGATTTTGTAAAAAGTTAATTCCCTTAATCAGTTTGTAGATTCTCAGACAGATTCGTCTTACCACGTGCATATGTTTGAAGTTTAAAATCCATCAGAAATCTGTAAGACAGAAAATATTTGTCAAAAATGCCCGAAAAGCTCAAAAAATGTAGAAAGCCGAGATTTGAAAGAGAGAAAAACACTGACTAACAGTTTGGATCAGTTGGATGCAAGTTTTCTATTGATCAAGTCTCATTAAACCTTTCATTCAAGGCGAAACATTAAAGTTTGTGTTATGACCAGAATATAAGAAAGTCTTCACACAGTAACATTTAATGTGCAACAGAAAGTGCTTACTGATGTGAGAGATCTTCCTGACCCTCAAAAGCTAAACAGAAAAGTCCAAGCCAAACTCAGCCTGCTTTCAGGTGAACAGATGTTTTACCCACAGAATGCAAACGAGAAACGTTGCTAAAGTGATCTGGATCTCAGCCGTGTGTCTGGTCGTCAACTGTCATACTTTATTAGACAAGATAGCGTCCGGTTTCTCAATTACGTGCAGAAAAATAAGACAACTTCTTCATCAGTCCTCCGAAAGAATTGGATTGTTATTGATAATGTTGTGAGAGCCGAACAGGACAATTGGGGCTCCTCTTAGTATAATCTTTCGTAGGCATATGCTGCTCGGCGCATGCTGACAAATAATTCCATTACCCTCGGTTTGCCGTGAAAGCACTTAACTGGGCGGGCGGGGGGCCGTCAGCCAGCAGACACACAGCATTAGCTGACATCTCATCATTTTCCACTTTTCAACAGTTTTATGGAACCATGATAGAGTAACAAAATGGGCCACGAAATGCCTCCAGAGCCCTGAGTATACAACAGGTGGGTAAAATAAATACTGGGCTTCTCAACATTTTGGTTAGTTTACGTATTTCTAATGGGGCCGCCGACGTGAAATTTACACCACATGTCGACAACAACCAAAGGAATTCCACATATGAAAAAAAAAAACAAGTTAGCCCATCAATTAGGATTTGTGTTTAAAAAAAATTGGAATGTATCCAATGCATAGAATGAAACAAGCAAAAATGGAGATTAAGAGCCCAACTGAAGTCTGTCAGGATTTATGAAATAAATAACTATAAATAAAGCACTAAATAACTATGAAAAGCAATCTAATTAGCAAAGTATTGATCAGAGTATCATGACTAGGAAGAGCAAAGAAAACCCCCACTGTTGGCGAAGGTTTTTGCTGCATTTTTAAACTTCTGAATTTTCCAGTGAGCACCATTGGAGCCATTATCAAGCAGTGGAAAGAACATCATTTCATCCTATGCCAGCTGAAACCCCCTCATAGGATTTCTGACACTGAGCCAAAACAAACCAATACATCCATCACAAGTGTGAATTAGAAAATGGACATTTCTGTGCAGAGTCGAAGACAAATTGAATCTAATGCAGATTTTGAAAGGTGACTGGAAACAGCAAGAAACCAGTTGAAACTGAGGGCTTGGCTTCAGACTAATGTCTAAGATGGCTGATGTAGACGGAGGTGTAAATGGCTACAGCAAAGGATTACAGCAAGAGCAGTAAGGCTGGTCATTAGAGGGTAGGGGGTTCTAACTTTTTTCAGGGAAAATTCTTGTTTTTCCTGAAGTCTTTGGTTAAATTAGTAAATCAGTGTATTTTTCTTTTAATGTGCAATTAAACCACTTCCTTGTTTGTACATATTAAGAATGAACCATATATTTATTTATGAGTATTAATATGTTTGTGATTTGGTTCAGTGTATGTTTTAATTTTCATGTTCTTTTTCGAGAAGTATTTGTTTAGATTTATCAAATTGTTTTGTTTTTTTCAGTTGAATTGTTTGGTTTTGTTTCTTGTTACCCTCCATATTTGGCTGCTGGGAAGTTTTCCTTTTTCTGATTCTTTTCTTCTGCGTCTCTCTGCCAGAGGCCTGAACTACAAAGCCAGCTCAATACACTCCGGGTTTCTTTTGTCATGTTCATTGATACTTTGATGATGGGTATCAACTCGCTCAGCCAACCCAGGTTCTCTGACTCTGGATAAGTTTATATCCAAACAATACGGATGGATTAAAACCAGTGGACCAGAGACAATGAAAAAGGTAGAAGAATGAAAAATCCTGCAGTATTACAATAGTCAGTTAATATCACTGACACAACTGTAAACCACAAATGGGTCTGGTTAGTTCTGCTACTGAGGCAGAAGGTATAATCTTTGAGAAACACTTCACAGCAGCATGATTTGATCAGATCTTTGATTTCAAAGTCAGTCGATCATGGATTTACAATTGCTGATCAATAAAACATCAAACGCTGTACACACATTGCAGGCATTATTAGCTCTCAGGGCCCAATACTTCTTAATTTCCCAATTTGCTTCTAAAAGACAGAAGCAATCTGTTCTAAGCTCCCAATCTTATCCATTTTATGAGCAACAGAAGCAGCTCTTTTATACATGGTGAGGTGAAGCTTGTCTAGGATACGACTAAATGAGAAATGCTAAATGCAACAGTTAGCAAATCATTTTCTAACACTGTATACCAACAGTCTTTCCTGTCAACTTTTGCTTAATCTATACAAAATTTCTGAGCCCATATCTCATGATTTCTGTTTACTTCGACTTCCAGTGCAAACCCTGAAGTGATCTGGTGTGAAATATGACAATAAAATATTTCAACAGATTGCGTTTTACAGTTGTGAGTTACATCAAAGCCTACAAGAATTAACTGTAAACTTCTAAAATATTCAAAAGAAAATGCAGCTTAGAGAACTGAAATACTCGTTCCTTAACTCCCACAAACACAGAGGGTCCACAGTACATTTCCACTCCATCTGCTGCTAAATGAAACCAATATATAAGTTTTATGTTACAATTACATCTGCTAACAGTATGCTGCAGAGCAAGGTTGATAAAATATCTAATACGTTGGTATAATCCGTACCAAAGACATGAGGGTTTTTTTTGTTTTGTTTTACTCATTTCCATTAAATTGTTTAAAGTCTTCCCAAACTAATATACAATGTGTAACAGCAGCAGATGCGAACAAAAAATGCTCAACTCCCTCGGCACAACTTGAACAATCGTGGCTGAGAATGAAACAATAAATTAGTGTTGACAGCTTAAATCTGCTGTAAGAATGTCCAGTTCTTAATTGAATGGCCAAGTCAAGGAGGCTGTCTGGAGAAAACCGGTGAAGTCGAACAATGTTGGCAAGGCCTTACCCAAGCTGTGCTGCAGGGCAGGGAGCACACTGTAACGCCACAACCCTGGTGAAGCATCTTAAAAGTTGACGCTGACGTTTATTTCTCATTTTAAGTATAGGTCGGTAAATCTTCCTTATTTACGACAGCAACATATTAAACATGTTGGTCAGCAAGAGCAAAAGACATCAGTTAAATATTAGTAACATGCTGAGTACTCCATTATCAGCCTGTAGCCCTGCAGTTATGAAGTGATGCATGGTGGCTGCAACTTGTCCTGAGGCAGGAGACTAAATCAAGCAAGAAATGTCCAAAACTGCTACGGTATGGAATGGAAAAGAGGCAAATTGAACAGCATCCCCCTCATTGCTCAGCTGCTTAACAGTAAAACAATTAGAAGCTACAATACAGCAAATCCTACACATTTCAGTCTTAAGAAATGTTCTATATTTGAGAACTTCAGACTTTTTTTTTTTTTTTTTGCTTTAAAAATACTTTATGTGTGCTTAGAGATTCAAACAGAAGCTGACAAAAGTCAAGCAGAAATGATCAGAAACCATGGCAACCATCCTAGCTGACTCTAGGATACAACCAAGAAATGCATAACGTTGACTGACCAGAAACTGAAAGGAGCTGCTGATGAATAGATTTTCTTGGACGTTGTCTACCTGTTTTCCAATTAGTTCTTCCACTGCATCAATAGAGGATTTTATCAAGGAATGTTAACGCCTGTAACAATTATTACCTGATCAAAGTGATACTCAAATTATTTTTTAGAATACCAAATGGCTGAATGACTTCTTATTTCTTCTAAATACTTAGGTCACTATTCATCACACTGCAATTTTCTGTCTTTTTATTAAAAACATATTTCTTTAAAATAACAATGGGCAGTGTATGAAGTATAAAACTGTATGGTATAAATCCTAGTTGTGGAATAACAGTCATATCTTAACTACGAGGACAACATTTGGTAATAAAAATTGGCAAGACAGGTAAAAACACCTTGAAGAGTGTTAACGCAGCAGATGGCAATTTGTGTTTCCAAGAATTTGTCTCATAGCACAACATTCTCACTTATTTTATATTAGAATAAGATCAGCCTATGAACCCTACAGGGTTTCTTGGGGGTCTGACCACTTTTAAGATGGACAAAAATGTCTCCTAAAAAAATTTGTCACAATTCTGAGAAATGCACTCCTACATCAGGAACGATTGGACAGAGATGTGACATGTTCAGGGAAGAAGTTAGACTGGGAATCCTTTTGGGATGGCGTCGTAAATGTTTCCAAGAACCCCAGTGACAGATTTATACAACTGAAATTCTTTCATAGAGCATGTATAATGCAGAGAATAAGACATCAAATGGGATTAGTCTCTGATCCATATTGCTCGTTTTGCCCCCCAAGGAACCATTGGCTCTTTTATGCACATGATGTGGGATTGTCCAGAGGTAATTAATCTATGGGAAAAGGCTATTGGAAAAATTACAACCTTAACTGGAGTACAATTTCCAATGAACCCAGCAGCACATCTTGTACATAATTATTTCTCTCTTTTCCTTACTGAAAAGTACTGTAAAGTTTGACTTGCAGGCCTACAAGCAATTAGGACGATAATAGCTCAGTGACGGAGAACACCTCATGATATATCTATATGCATTGGTTTCGGTCATTCTTGGATATCTTCTGCAGGGAGAATTAATAATTCTCAACCATGTACTCTACCATTATGGAGGAACTTGAAATGATGATTTATCAGAGAGCTGTTGTCTGGGGTGTAATGTATGTTCGGGGGAGCATGGTGGTGCGGAGACGAGGATTGGTGGGATGGAACGGTGACTACTAACTTGGTTCAAATTTTGACAAGTTTGTATAATTCTAAATGTTTAGTGCTGGAGGTAGATATTGTTTATGGTGTCAACATCTGATTTTTTTATTTTAACATATAACAACATTACTACAGATATTGACAATTTTGATAATACTGAACACACTTTATCCATGGGGTTGTCTTAGGTTATAGAGTCCAGTTCATAACTTCATCATGAATCTGCACATTCTCTTTTCTTTTTTTTTTTTTTATTGAAAATGTCTTATAGTGTCTCTTACATATTTCTTGACAGATAGTCTAATATGCTTCTCAAATCTGAAAGGTTCATTAGCAAAAAGATCTTCAACAGAAACATAATTAGTCCAGCGTACTTGGGAAGAGTAAAATGATCTCAGGAACCATAATTTGAATGGTTTTTAATTAAACCGTAAAGCTTTTAACATTTGATCAAAAATGTTCCACATAAGGTACCAGAGTCTGTTGTCTCTAATGATACTTCTAATAAATGAAAAAAATGCAGACACACAAATTTATCCCATGTACATTTCTCAGCATGCATTCCCGCGTACTCACACTTTAAGTATTATTTCTTACTAACAGACATGTAGAACAAGAATGCAGGATGATTCCTTGTTTTAGAATTCAGAGTGAAGGTCGTCTTCAGCGATCTCTTTTGTCATGTAGTGGTTTGATATGGTCTGCTGCTTTTGATTTTGTTCATTTATTTGAGAACCACATAAATAAACTAAGATGGGAACCTTTGAGAAAAGAAAAATCTAAAACACCCAACTCAAGACAGTACCTTCTTATGACCAATAAGACGATCCAATCTTTGGGTTCTTGACTCACACATTATAGTTGTGAATTGGCACTGTATAAATGAACTGAATTGAATTAAACTGAGGTGCATAAAAGCTAAAACAAAAGAAAGGAAACCCAGAACCAACCAGCCTTGTCCCCAATGGGGCATTGCAAGACTGTCCATCTAGAGGGCAAGGACTGTCAAACCCCACATTTCAGACCTAACTTATCACAGTGCTCTGACAATGACTACTGGACTCAAACCACTGCACTGACAACAAGAGAGGAACTAAATAAAATGTCAAGAACCAAGGATAATTGGAAAGAAAGTTATTTAGTGCACAAACTTCAAAATGTTTTATCCTATTATGAGATCGAAGGTTTTGAATTCCCTTTGTCAAACTGCATTGTTTGTTCTACAAGTTTAAATAAAAATTTTAATTGAAAATATCTTGTTCCTTTTCACTAGCTGTCATGAATGGTGTGGAGGTGAGGTGGTGAGGCAAACGCTTGAGACCCAGGTTTAAGATGAATGATGAAGGTTTA
>CAEFZY010047219.1:0-30596 GCA_903066815.1 Brachyrhaphis roseni | reverse complement strand
GGGATTCCCCCGGAGGAGCTGGAAGAAGTGGCTGGGGAGAGGGAAGTCTGGGCCTCCCTTCTGAAGCTGCTACCCCCACGACCCGACCCCGGATAAGCGGAAGACGATGGATGGATGGATGGATGGATGGATGGATGTCCCCTCTAAGAAAATGATTATTTTCCAAATAAATGTTTTTATTTGGGTGCGCTGTCAGCTCCAGCCACTGCCCATGGCCTGATTAGCATTTCATGTAATTAATCAGCCTTTTATCCTTAGTTATGTGTTGGGCTGATACACGGTAGTACTTATCCTAGTATAGTATATTGGTATCTTTGAGTGTATGCGTCAACGTATGCAGTCTGTTGCCGTTACTCCTGCTCATCTTTTAACTTTTTTATTTTTTCAATTTTTTATTTTACTACATTAACTCCTTTTTGCACTTTACTTACCTAATTTTTAACAATATTCTGAAGAGAGTCAAATCTTTTTCTTCAGTGTTTCATCCAGAACAGGAAGTTGTTTTTGTTTTGAGGGATTCTCATTGGCTTTGCAGTACACTGCCCTGTTTTGCAAGTTTGTTTGAAGGAAAACGTTTTTGAAAAAAATAAAAAAGCCATGTCATAGATCTTCAATTTTATGAAGATCCAGCTATGTGTGAATTACAATTCTGGGTGCAATACAGTAAAAGCCCACAGATTTGAAATGGTGTCAACACCGATGTAATCACTGTTGTAACAGGCATTTACACTCCATATAAATGCTTTTTGTTAGACAGGTGAAACCTTCATGTGGCAGCTACCTGTGTCGCAATCAATTTAAGAACAATCAATTTAATGGCAGCCACACAGAGAAGAGGAAAGACAGGAAAGACTGTCCGCCTGCTGTGGACAGAGGGCTGTTGGTCTCTACATAATCCCAAAAGAGAAACACTTGATTGTGATTACATGAAAGGCTGAAGGATTAAAGCCCTGATGGTTCTTATAGTCTTATTAGTAATATACAAATCACTTAATGACTAAGTAAGGGCAATAGAAAGAAGCTAAATATGTGGAAATTTATGATAATTTTCATTGAAATTCACTACAACAGTAATTTTAATTTTAAATTACCCATCAACTGGGCAAATCTACATTTAGGTGACAAAACAAAATCTATTCCCTTATAGCAGCAGGAGCATTAGTAGATGCAGAATCAAGAATGTGCTAAACTTCAAAAGGAAATTGCTCCCATTAGCTCTGCATTATAAAACACATGCAGACTTAGAACCCAAAGAATTGAAAATGTAATGGTCACTTGACATCAGTCAAAGGATGCTAACTGATTCAATTAAAATTGGACAAAAATGTCTTCACAGGTGCACACTTCTTCATATGAAAGTAAAAAGATAGATGCAAAGCAAAAACGATGACTGGTTACATGTAATTAAACAGAGTAAGGGTAATTAAAAAGAGAAAGAAGATGAATACTGAGCATGCCTGAGAGCTACAGGGGCCTGTGAAACATATCCACTCCTCTGAGCCACGAGGGATCCTCCTGAACAGTACAAATCCAGGACAATGGATCAATGGAGGATAAACCCGGTCACACATGAGCAATTTGTCTGTTCCCACTAATGAGAAGCCCTGAGCACTATAGTAATTTGGGTCAAACTACAGACTTTAGCATGGCATGTTGTGTTGGGTTGAGTAGATTGGGTTTGGCAATACAAAGATCTCACCAGAGTAGAAACGATCCACTTAAGTTCAGCAAAAATCAGGTTCTGCAGTGATGCTGCCACTTTTATCTCTAATAACTGCTATTCTGAGCTTGAAATGTATGTGCAGCAGTCCTATAACAGCTCCTGTTTCCTTAGTTATTACTGAGTATGCTGCTCTCACCCAAGAAAGGTCTTGAAATAAGCTGTTTCCAAAGGACAAGCTAAAAACATGACAGCTTTTAGAATTCAAAATGACAAACTGGTGATGGAAAGGCTTTTAGAACCTGAGTTATTACCTCTTTTGCTTGTTAAAGAGTTTTGTTTCAAATGCAGCTTCTCTTGGTTTTCCATCTCAATTTTGGCATTTGGAAGTTATTTTAAATTCCAGATTTGGTACTTTCGTGTGTTTTACTGTCATAATGGAATCACTATGAAGGACTTTGCGTCTCCGTTGTTGCCCTTTTTGACCATTTTTCTTTTGTCTTTGATAGCATAATTTTTGTTGACTCACTTTGCCAAAGAGATATTACAGAATAAAAGTACGGCTGGAACTTTTAATCTAGTTGACACCTTCATACAGCTTTCATCATGTAACCCAGTAAATGAGTTGGTAGATAACTTCTATTCTAAAATTTTGACATCAGTCATTCCACTGCTCCCATTAAAGTGAAGGTCATGTCTCTGTAAAGAAGTGCTCCACTGGTAAGAAGTGAAAAATGCCATTGTCAAAAGGTTGAATCAAAAGGGAGGAAAAAACAACTCCAAATTCACTACAAAGACAGACTGAATAGATATGACTCAACACTGTAAATGCAAGTGAAAAATACTTTACTGAAATTAAGAATAAAAACAACAATGCTTGTGAAGAGAAAATGATACAATTCTACCAACTCAGCCATAAACACAGTAATGTGTTAAATTATTGAAAATGATAATGCCTGTCATTGTGTCAAATTGAATTTGGATAGTAAACTCATTCTTCTTATCAAATATTCCCCCAGACTTTAAAAGGGATAGTTATCAAACCACTTAGAAAAAAGAAAAATATGAACTACAGCAGAATTACAGGCTGATCTCCAACCTTCCACTTAAGAGTGCTATCTTTATGTTACAGTGTAAACAGTTTTGTGTAAGCCTGTTTAATTTGGGCTGTATTTAGCCTAAATCAGTATTTCTCAAACTTTTTCAGATTGAGGAATACTAAACCCATTTAGCAAGCACTCACGGACCACCTATCCTGAAATTGCTCTGCGATAACACATCTTAATATATTCCACCTGAAATTAAAATAATCTCTTAACTCATGTACTGTTTTCTTTGGTCATCCTAATGAGAAGAGTGATGCTGTTTGGTAAATGTAACTGGCCACGATAAAGCCACTAACTGGTCTGCTTGGGCATTTTGAGTTATTTACAGATTCTGAAAGTGTCTTATCTTTCCAATGACATCAAACACATGGAAATAAAAAAGTTGTTCTTTACAACCAAGTCTTGTGTGTATTAATAACATTTACGGCTTTTTGTGATTTAGAAGCACAATTAAAGAAAAATTGACTTGAGTTGCTTTAACAGAAACAAAAAATCTTTTTCTGCATCATTAAATAGAAAAATAATTAACCCATTTCTAACAATCGTATTTCTCTATTGTGTTTAATTATTTCATTTCATCATTTTTAATTAAATAAAAATATCTGTTGATGTGCAACAAGAGCATCATTCATTGCCAAGCAAAGTCATAAAAACAAAGAACAGTTCTCACTAACTGGAGCGATTCCTACTGTAACCTGGTTGTATGTCTCTTTTGTTATAATTACACAAAATGTCCTTTTTTTTGTTATTTGTATTGTTCCTTACCTGACTGAAAATTGTTTTAACTGTGTTACTTTAAGAGTGGAAGCCCCTCCTTTTTATTTCTTCTTCTTTGGTTTTGTCTTTAAATTGTTTGTGCCCCTTAGACCCTCCCCTTTTGTCTTGTTGTCCTGCGGGAGAGGTGTGTGTTGTTCATTTTTCATTTAAATACATCCAATTTATTTATAGATTTATTAAGTTAATTTCTGTAATGTACTTTTGTTTATGTAGAACTTGGAGCGGGCAGCCTGTAACACTGTTCCTTCTTATATGTTCTTGTCAGAATAAATCATAACCATCCTTTTAAAGTCACGGCTTGATCACTAAATAACCAGCACAACGCAGATCAGATCCGGTTACACTACCTGTAACTGTTCAAAGGAATCCAATCGCTAATGAACGACACGTCAACACTCAGCAGATATAACTTAGCTTCCTCTGATCATATAATATTCCTGGAGTTGTTTTCTTTCCATTGGTATCTGCAGCTTTTCTTTTTCTTTTGAGTGACCCAGTTTTAAGCTTTACTTTTAACACCATCCTTTGGTAAGCTAACTGTAGCGTCGCACTTTGAGCTCATGTGATGGCAAATAAACGGTTGTTTACATGCAGGACCTCACATACCACTACAGGGGCCCTGGGACCACAGTTTGACAAAGACCCTTAGTCTTTCCCTCTTTGGGTTGAAGGGAATTGCAGTATGATTTTCCTATTGGTTACAAAAGGTACAGCTCAGTTGATGTCTACATTACAGCCCTATGTTTGGGGATGAAGCTACACAGGAAAACTTTATTCTGACTTAATGTCTAAAGGTCAGAAAAAAATAGTTTGTCTTTTTATACTCTGTCTGTATAAAACAGCTGTATGTAATGGGCCATTGACAGCTGACTACATGAAGTCTTTTTAATATTCTTCAATATTTTGACCCTTTTATCTTTGTCCGTCTTTCACATTGCCATTCTCTTTCTGGAGACCACAGGCTGGCCATTTGCTAATTGATGGGATTCCTGAAGATGTGTGTGATCTTGTTAAAGGAAGAAAAAATATTTTAGACTCTTACCAACACACAGTAATGAAAGCAAATTAGTGCTTTTAAACTGTGCAAACCATCCATTGCAATTTAGCAACAAAGTGTGAATTTGCCCAAAACTTAATACATTTTAGATTACTGCCTGAAGTTATATACAATATACAAAAAATCTAACTAAAAACTCTGACTGTAGTACTTAACAATATACATAGCATCTTCCAACATCAATACAGTGTAAAATACATGAGTTCATTCATCTTGGAAATTAAAATAACTTTATACAAAGAACCACAGTAACCAGTGTCTCTCTGATTTAACATAACATTGATAGGTTTTGCATTCATTAGTGACATTTTTTTTTTCAAGAACAGCTTGAATTATAGAAAATTCAGTCTTATGTGGAGGTAAAAACAGGAACAGGAACAGTAATAATAGTAAATGTTTGGATGAAATCATTTTGAGTGAAGACAATGTGTCTTCCTCAGAAACGTATGTATCATATTTCAAATAGACACATGTTGGGTTAGTCAGAGATCCTAAATTGGCACTAGTAATGAGGTGGAGCACATCCCAATGGAATATACTCAGAAAATCCTTCAAAAAAGGATTCCCAGGAGGCATCCAAATCTAAACTGTGGCTCAACTCGTACATTCCCCCAGGATGATGGATCTCCTTAGATTTCTTCAAAGGCATAGCCTGACCACCTTACAGACAAAGCTCATTTGAGCTGACTGTATTCAGAATATCATATGTTTTGGTCTTGATCCATATTTTCAAACCAAACGGCACTGTTCGTTGTAAGTATGTATTCCTTTTCTTGCCAATGTCATTTTCAAATATTTTATACAACACATTTAAACACAACAACTTTGACCAAAGTGCCTCACAAAGGGTAAAAATCCACATTAAAAGACAACATTAAAAATCAACAGGGACAATAAATAGAATTAAAATCTGAGGAATAGGAACTGAAGGCCAATTTAAGGAAATTAGTTTAAAAGAATATAGACTCTGAAGCATGAATATTAAGGGGCTGCAATGGTAACAGCTTCATCCCCACTACGCTTTAATTTGGCCAATGTCAGAACTAAGATGTCAGTGCCCTTTTTAGAATGTAAAAGCTAAGGAGAACAGTTAAATAATTATGTGCTAAACTATTTGAAATATTAGAAGTACAAAAAAAAAATCAAAGGCTCAAAATAAACAGTAAAAATCTCTTTCAAAAACACAAACATTTCTAGAGCAAAGATCTACATTTGATCTTAATTTTTGAAAGTGAAAAAATTGGGGTTTTGAGATTATTTGTTAAAAGCATTTGAAAAATGTTCAGCGACCAAATTATTGTTCACTGCAAACATTCTTGGGCTTTAGCAAGCACAAAATATAAACCCAAATAATAATAATAGAGCCTGAGATTCTGAAAATGTTCTGGAGAGTGTAAAAGGTCTAAATGACCAAATTGACTGGTTTGACAGCTTGTTAAAATGTGTTCTAAACTCAAAGATAGGTGTTTATAGTGATCACCATAATTATAACTTTTTGTAGTAGAATATAGATTTAGTTACTTTTGAATATAGATCTTAAATATCTATTTAATAAGCAACCAATCTTCAATAATAAACTAAAGAAGGCTTATGGAAAAGTGATTAAACATCTTTAAAAATAGTTATTCAACAAATATCTAATAAAATATATTTTATAAGCATAAGCCATACTGCAGCTTTAAGGGTTTGGGATTGTCATCACGTGGATTTTGGTCTAAATATGTGGAGAAAAAATAAGACAGTAGAAATTTACCATTCATTTGTATTTTGAGGTTGTCAGTGATCTATAGTTTTCAGTCTTATGATCCCTTGATATTGCTATTCATGGCCCTTTATAAACATACTTAGAAAACAGTTGATAGGTTCTCATTTTTATGTTAATTTAATTTAATTGGAAACAAAAAAAAATCCATAAAATGGAAATATTACGAAAGAGATATTTGTTCAAATGTTGTTCAGTAACATAAGTATTTGATCCCCAATGCATATATGACTTAATGGAAAAACCTTTGCTCCTAATCACTTCAGGCTGGCCACACACTATGTGTTCTGTCTATCAAGAAATCACACTTTTCAAATCCCATGTGAAAACTTCCTCAAAGTTGGACAGGAGACAGTAGCCAGTTGTTGAACCTTGGATTAAGGAGAAGCAGTTTGGCTTTCGTCCTGACCAGATGATCTTTGTGTTTTATGGATCACACTCATGCATTTGCAGAAGATGCAGTTCTGTTTGGGTCTTCAAATCATGACCTTCAGAACGAGCTGGAGTGGTTCAGAGCTGAGTATGAGGTGACACTAAATGATTCATAATAGATGTTATGGAAGGACCTGACATTCAGGCAAGAGAGTGTAAACTCAAAAGGTCACTTTATGAATGTAGTTTATCAGTACTGTATGTATTCAGAAAGCGTGAAACAATCAGCCTGTCACTCTGTGTTACACACCTGATGAGTTGTGCCCTGAAAGATGTGTGGGAGAGCAAAGAGATGTTTCTGACAGAGAAGTTTGACGACAACTACAGGGAATCAGAAACCACTTCACATAAATCTGGATTAGTTGAATGGTAGAGCAGCCAGAGATGACTGGAATGTTGTTTAGTAAAAGTTGTAATGAAATACTCAGCCTGCCAAAGAGCATAAAATTAAAACAAACTTGCAGAATGTTTTCAGTGGATGGAACACTTATATTTGTGAAATTAGATATTGATTACAGTGCATCATAATCTTAATGCTGTCATATTTTGTAAGACTGATTATCACTTTGGCAGACGAGTTATATGAAATGGGTTAGAAGTAATTTCATTAACACATTTAAATTAAACAGATCACCAGTTGAATTGAGGCTGTGTGCTCATTGGTCTGCACATAGATGCTTTGCAATGATCTAAGTATTTAAAATTAACTCTAAAACAGGAGGATGGCAAGGAGCAAACAGTTGACAGCTGTGAAGAAGGAGGCAACTGACACAACCAAAAATGAATTGACTATAATTTTAGCTTAGGAAAAGAAATAGAACCAAAAATCCAACTTAGTGTAGCCTCCAGTAACTTCTGAGCCAGTGTCCCAGTATCTACAAGAATTTACTATCAACATTTGCAAAAGATAGCACAAAGAAGATGCTATATACAAACAAATATAGAACTTGTCAAGATTTTTCTTTAAGATGTTTGTAATGGGTCCGTTAACATAACATTCTCACCAGAAAGAAACCCAGAATTGCTAGGAATACCGGCAATTTAGTTCCAAAGAGACCCAATTACATCACACTCAGTGTTTTAGAACGGTCTGATGGAAAAGTTGATAACGCTGAAAGGGAGTGTGTGAGCTAAAAGGCCAATAAACCTGACTCCCTGTCATGCTTTTGGGAATCTGTTTAACTCACATGCAGAAACATCATCAGGACATCAGAACAGTTCTTTCGCTTTATTTACAAAAAAAATAAAGCAAGATAATGCAGGTGCCCAGGACAGAAACAAAACCCACACTGGGAGGCTGATTGGGAACATGGGATAAAAGAGAGACACGAGTCCAGCGGGGTGCTGAGGCAGGATGTTGCCAGAGACACTTACTGGTGCCGACACTTACTCTGTAAAGAGGAGAGGCGATGGAGCAGGGGCCAGCGCTGTGGGAGATCGCTTGGAACCGGAGGGAGGAAACCACGATCTGGATGGAATCCCAAGTAGCGGAACACAAACGTAGGTGAGCTCAAAAACTCAAAAAACTTCAGACGAGGACCTGAGACTCTGAGGGGCTGGAGGCAAACACTCTGGCATCGGAGGATTGGCAGCTGACTCTTCTTATGCTCCTCCTAATGAAAGAAGATGAATCGCAGGTGTGCTGGAGAACCTCAGAGTGACTCTGCTCCCTTTCTGCTCCCTGAGGACATCAAGTGAGGGAAGGAAGGGACTTATGGGTGGTGACAGAGATTCCCAACACTCACTACCAGCATTTCTGCCTGGAGGATTAGGTCATTCTTCCAGCAAACTTTTGGGAGAAATTTAAATGTTTGGGTCAACTTTAACTTACAGGAAAATTTACCAAATATTGAGGAAATATAGGTATATTGCCAAGTTTAAAAAACTTAAAAAATATATTGTGGGATTCAGTTGATTAAAAGCTGAATCCCAGCCTTTAACCAGCTGGGTTAACCTTGGGTTTGGGTTAGACTCAAGGATAACCTGGGTTATAATTTGGGTTATCCTAACTGACTGATGCAATCAGGACAGTAGAGAGAAGAGAAGCACTGAAGGTAATGATGCTGATCGGAGGGCAGCAAGTTTTGTAAAATGTAGGAACGACGTCTGAGCGGAGAACAGGTGGCTGCATCTCCCTTTGAAAGCCAAATCTTGTGGTCACCTAACTTCTACCTGGCAAATATGACTATTTATCACTGAGCAATAGATATGCAATACAGGTATTAAAGGCACTACAGCTAATAATCCTTACACCAGCTATTGTGCTATTTGAACAGAACCAAAATATTTTCAGTGTCAATACTTTTACCAGATCATTTTAATCTGTGGTTGTCTTGTAGAAATGCCATAACATGATCCACTTATTCCATATTTAAATCAGTAATTTGGATTCTCAAGCATCATATTTCTGTCAATGCTCTCTTTTCTTGTTGTTTCCTGCATATCTCTCTCTCACACACTTCTCCATCCTCCTATCCTCTTCCTCCTCCGCTCCCTGATGGCAGTATCCTACATACAAGCTGTGGTGCTCCACTCATTTCCATATTTTCATTGGTTGATGTAGTAAAGAATTTGGGTGCTGCAGAATGTTTTAAATTATAATCATGGATGAAGATATGATGTTTTATTTCATGGTTGAAGTGTTTTGATATGTTCTGAAGAAGTGACATAATTTATTTTGGTGCTTTTTTTCTGAGGAATCAATGTGTTTAGACAATTCCTAATTATCAGGACATGGTCTTAACTTCAGTTGGAAAAGCTTATCCTCTGAGTTGGGACTGTAAGAGTTCCTTTAATTAATCTATAGTGGCCATCTAATCATTTTAAGAAGGAAGCTAGTCTGTCTCACCTGCCCTTACTCTCACCTCTCAATCATCTCTCATCTCCAGCTTCCCTTTTCTCATTGGTCTGAGCCAAAGTGTCAGGAGTTTCTCAGGTTGAGAGTAAATGGTGGTAATATTCAGAGTGAAACTAAAACACACTTAACATCTTCTCCCCATATGCAGCAATTAAGAATATAGTACATTAATCATATCTTTCATTGATAGAAACCCTCTCACCATTCTTTACTTCATCAGCTCTGAAAAGAGCTAAAGGAGACAAAATGGAGACATAATTCCAAACACAGAGCAAATATTGACTTCTCCTCACACTGTAAAGCAACCAATTTTAATTGGATTGCTGCAGATTCAATTAAATGCTTACTATTAATATATTTCTCTGTTAGTGTTCAAAAGGTTATTTACCAGAAGTTGAATGTGCTGAGATTATGATATTGTGTTATCTTCAATGAAAAACAGAACTGATATTAAAAAGGAAAATGGCTCTATTTTATGGAGAAGTCAGGTCATGTGGTATTGAAATTTCTATGTTTTCGTCTTTATTCTGCTATCATGCTGCCTCTGAAAAGGGGTAATGTCATCTGTATTTTCATGGCCACCATACATTATTTCCTTTTAGCAATCCTAAAAGGTGTTTCAAACTCAATAAGTGGTTCAATACATCACTGTGGTTGGAGGCAATGTTCCCTTTCAAATTGTATGGAAATTAAATTTTGTCTGCAAACCTTCAGGAGAAAAGTAGATGTGCATATGCTTAAAAGTCAACTGCTTTGAATGGGTGACTGGCATAGTGTGTATCACCAAGCAGCATTTTAAATTTTATTTTATAAGGGCAAACATAGGAGCCAACTCATTCCGCTGCTGGTATGACATAAAACAGCCCCTTTACTTTAAAAATGCAGTTACATTTTAGAAACCTCTCCTTGGGCTGCCACCTTATCGTGGTGGAGGGGTTTTAGTGTATCCTAGGATCCTAGGATCCCAATGATCCTAGGAGCTATGCTGTCTGGGCCTTTATGCCCCTGGTTGGGTCACCCAAGGCAGACAAGTCCTAGTTGAGGGACCAGACAAAGTGCAGCCTGAAGACCCCTTTGATGGATGTGAACGCTGGATTTGGTGTTCCCTTGCCTGGACGCCGGTCAGCGGTGCCCCACTCTGGAGCCAGGCCTGGAGGGGGGGCACAATGGCAAGCGCGGATAATGTGATTATTGATGTGATGATTTGCGGATGATGTGGTCCTGTTGGCTTCATCAGGTTGTGATCTGCAGCTCTTGCTGGAGCGGTTCGCAGCCGAGTGTAAAGCGGCCGAGATGAGGATCAGTGCCTCCAAATCCGAGGCCATGGTATTCACCCCGAAAAGGGTAGAGTGCCTCCTTCGGGGGGCAGGGGTCCTGCCCCAAGTTGAGGAGTTTAAGTATCTCGGTATCTTGTTCACGAATGAGGGAAGAAAGGAGCAGGAGATCGACAGGCGGATTGGTGCAGCGCCTTCAGTGAAGCGAGCGCTGTACCTGTCCGTCATGGTGAAGGGAGAGCGGAGTCAAAAAGCGAAGGTCAATCTACGTTCCGACCCTTACCTATGGTCATTTCATGACCAAAAGAACGAGGTTGCGGATACAAGCGGCCAAAATTGGTTTTCTCCCTAGGGTGGCTTGGCTCTCCCTTAAAGATAAGGGCGAGAGGCTCGGTCATCTGGGAGCGACTCAGAGTAGAGCCACTGTTCCCTTCTTAAGCTGCTACCCCTGCAACCTGACCCTGGATAAGCAGAAGAAAATGGATGGATGGATGGAATTTAGAAAGCTATGATTATCAAACCCATGCCAGAGTAGAAGAGACAATTCTACATGATTATTCAGACTGTTCAATTCCGTAAAAGAACCATCTGAAAACAAACCACTACAAGGTTAATTGTTGCAGAAGACAACAATCTCTTCCAACATGTGTTATCATTCAGCAGCTACATGTTAACCCCCTACAGAGAAATACACCACAAAAACTTAGAACCCCTTTGTGTTATGTCCTGGGATTTATCATTCTGTGTTCTTTAGTTTCTTTCTTTGATTAGATCAATCTTGTTTCTGTTTTACTTTCAGTCCTGCTTAGAGTTTCTACTTATGTTTATTTGTTGTCTCTAACGATTCTTTGTTACTCTAGTTTTGTTAGGAAGAATATTCACGTGTGAATGCTGTTTCTGGACTTCAGCTCAGTATTCAACACTGACTGTGGGCCCAATAACTACATAATTATAAACAAATAAATTAAACAACTCCACTTAAACTGTGAACGCTTCACCTGAATGTGCAGCCTCACAATTTCCTCCTGGTCCATATATGGAGGAAAAATCTGTGCTAAAAAAGTCCAACCTGACATGAAGCACCAGCTTCATTTTGTTGTTTGTTGTAACTGCAGGGTGAGTCAGGTGAAAATCATCTGAGATGTGTGAGGAATAGAAGCAGAGCAGGGCAGGACTCCATATGCATTGTTGTACTTTGCACTGCAGTTGTTACAGCCTAACTACTGTACCATTCTTTCTTTCCTTTGCAAAAGGAAAGTAGAATACTGTCTACTCCTCTATTTAGATTATAAATAGATTAGCACAACTTAGCATTCTTGTTTAGTTTTCTCTGTTCTGCATGTACTGTTGGCTAGTTAAACACATTGCTTCAGCCAACGTTTTGAATCTGCTTCTGAATCTGACGTGCTCTACAGCGTCCTGACTGTAACTGGTCCGCACACCTTGTCAAGGTGTACTTAGTTCAGTTTCCAGGTAAGATATGATATTCAGACAAGAGCTGCATTGATTGGTCCAGTTATACTCTGTGCATAAAGTTGAATATGTTTGCATGTCTGCAGCAAGTAGTCAGGGGTGTGAATTGTGATTCGTCAAAATGACAAATGACCTTCAGATTTTTCAGTTGTTTTTCTTTTTGAAAAAGGTTGAAAATACTCCTATAACACAACCCTTGGTGCAGATAGATTATCTTATCATTTTGCCTGAATCATTATAAATTTCAGAGTGAGGTTTTAAAATATTAGATACAAATCTAACATTGAAATCAAATATTTACATAACCAAACATAATCGCAGTGTGTATTTTGTTATGATGGAGGACTTGGAACAAGTTTTTTAGTTTGAGTAAAAGTAAAAATTATGTCTCATAAACTCATACATTTCTTTGCAATTCAACTATAATGGAAGTCAAACAACTAAAATGAGATTGTCCTGGTACAGATCTGGTTCTGGAACCAGAGTAGTAAAACAGTCAACCAATCGAAATCTGTGGTTATGGACAAAGTAAAGTAAACGTAATTATAGACATATCAATCACAAGCAATATACAGTTTATATTGAGAGGAAGAAATGTAAAATGCTTGGGAAATTGTCTTGCTGGACGCTACTTGCTTGACCCACATGCAGAACACAAACAGGAGATGGAGGAATCAGATAAATAAAGTTTATTTATGATTAGATCAATAGTTGGTGAAATGTGTGAGTAAATTCTGGAACCACTGGAATCAGCGATATGAGGGCTGGGGAAATGAGAGGTAAATGGGTTGTAAGAATGAAGCAGGAACAAGTAATGAAACTGGCTTACTGAGTGAGATGAGGTGAATCTGCCAGGGGGGAAAAGGTTGGGATGCTGGAGCCTGGTACTTGCGAAAGTGAGAGGTGCGGTCCGGATTCCGATGGCTGGAGGAGTTTGAGGTTCCCAATGGAAGACACGTCGGAGGGCAGGCAGGTAATCGGACAATTAGTAGATCAAGAAGCGGATCTTATCCAGTCACAGATGGACAAGATCTGTGTCCATCTGACACAGATGGACACAGTTCCGTTGAAACTTCTGGATGAAGTTTCAACGGAGGTTCTTGGATATGGATCTAATATCTTGGGCACACTATGGGTATACTCCACGGCACCACGAGAGGAAACGTGCGAGGAGGTCAGAGAAAAGTTCAAATTTGCAGGGAACACGAATAAATTCTCTGAGAACTAAGCTCAGTGGGACTCAGAGTACTAAAATTGATAAACACTCAGGCGCTGGAGAACTGGCCGCCCGCTCCTCTTATGCTGGTGTTGATGAAGCCAATAACGCACAGGTGTGCGGGGACCACCCTCCTCCAGACAGCATCCTCATGGCTCCTCCTGGTGGAGAAAGCAGCTCCCTATAAGTCCAAAAACTCCAGCATCCAACAAAAATACCAAACTCTCCATGAAGGAATCTAGAAGTGTTCTAATGGTCATGGGCTGAGTTGTGTCAGAATGGGTCAACATGGCACTGAGGACTCTGACCTCAAACTCAAAGAGTAGCTCCAACAGTTTCCAGGACAACCTCTGAAACTGCACAAGTACAAAGGTAAGCTGATAGTGATGTAAAGTGATTTTAAGTGCATTCTATCAAAGCAGTTATGCTGCAATAGCCACAGAGTGGATATTTGTTGTTTTAAACTTTTTGAACATCATAATGAGATAACTAGTTTATATAATGAGTAGGGAGGAAGATTTTAATAAATCAGAACAAGTGAGAGTATTATTAGACTATTATGCTAACATGTGAATTACATTACCACACATGTCATCCCATGGGCAAAAACATAATTCAATAAATACTCCTAAATTAGAAACATGCTATGTGTAACACATCACTGCTTATGATACTAAGCCCTACAGTGTAAATAAAGCAGTTAATATCCCATTAAATTGTATTAGCAGCTAAAAAATGTTACGTAAAACCTACCAAGGGACTGAGATGACTCATAGTGAGCCTTGATGTCAGTAGGTTCATTATTCTGATCTGTTAGTATTTCAGTGTTGTGGGAGTGAGCCTGCATTTGATGCTGAGGAGCTGTGACTGATGAGGCGATTATGAGGCAGGTGATCACTATTGAAGGTAGTGTCCCTGTCAACAGATGGCAGACACACACATACAAACACAAACAACAGTCAGGTAAAGCAGTCAGTTTAGTCTCTTTTTCATGACCATTTAGTGAGCAGAGCTTCCCCACTGCTTGTTTTGACTGCTACCTTAAACATGAGTTACACTCAGCAATGACTTTCCTGAGATTAGCATTTAACATCACAGATTACTTTATTAAATGTTGGTACAATATTGGGCATGTATATCAAGTTTTATTATCTAAGCTTATTTTAAACTTACATACTGCATGATGGCTTATATTATTGCGCAAGAGTTTCTCGATGAAAAGCAACTTAAACCAGTTCAGTTTACTTTACTAACACAGCTCTAAGTTAAACAAACATAATCTGGAGGCAGTTTTTAAAAGTCCATCATTTTAACAAAGCTTGCGACGTAGTAAAAATGTGCCTAGTGGCAGAGTGAAACAGAGTGCTGATTTCAGCACAGAAGTGGAGAAGAATTTCCTTTAAAATGCCTAAAGCAAAGGGCTGTTGTGGTTGACACACTTCGCTCTGAGTCTCTTCCTTTTTTTCTGCATATCATGTTTTTTTTTGATAATCAGCAACTTCAGGCCAGCATTGCACATGATAAATTGTTCTTGAAGTGTTTCTTGGTGAAACAAAGGTCTGCCTAACGTTTTCAGGTTTTCACCTTGCACTGTAAAGGTTTGAAGTTACAGCTGTGTCCATATTTATTCGGAGTTCCAGTAGATTTAAATTGGAATCTGTTTTTATTCAACCAACAGTTTGTTTGTGATGAGACTGGTGGAATTATGTTTTTATTTTTATATGAATAAAATATGGCATGTCAGTAATGATTTATGTCATTCAAAAGAATCAAGGATTTTCTCAAATGTTTCTACTAATACTTTTGATAATTGATCTGTTGGAATAATTCCTGATCATTATCATCATCCTAATCTTTAGCTCTTTCCATATGATAGCAATATGACAGATTCTCTATCATATTCAAGCTAGGGCAACATCTCGGCCACTCCTGAACGTTAATAAGTCAAGTCAAGTTTTTTTGTATAGCACATTTCAGCAACAAGGAATTGAAATGCGCTCTGCATTGGACCTGGGGTGATGGGCTCTGTCTTCATAATACCCTCATTTGTTATGGATTGTGACTGCAAGCCCTAAAAGCAGAGCCACTCCTTCAGCATTATACAGTAAAATATTTCTTTTAAAGGTTTCCCTCCAGTAGAAAGATAACTGGTCCTGAATAAGCTGAAGACAATAAGAGCTATGCTGAAATTAAATTATTTTTAAATAACTAGAACTGATGCCAAATTACTGTAATAGGATAAAACAAGTAGTTCAGCAAATAAACTTCTAGGTGTTAGAAAACAGCTCTGACTCTGCAGTCAGAAATAGAAGCAGCCATTCCACTCATATGGCAGCATTTGCCTTGAAGGAGGTGATATTTGATCACTAAGTCCCACAGAACTTTGTGTCATGACTAGTTGTGCTTCTTATTGCTTTTTTCTTCTTCTTCTTTTTTCTTTTTTTATTTTTACATAGAAAGGTTCCTTTATTTTTCTGTTGGGTGAATTGAATCTATCCAGGTCCTCAAAATGCCCTCATTGACTTTGAGGGTCGGTGTTCTATCTATTTGTGCTACCTATCAATCCGTCCTACCTTGTGGTAATGCTCATATCGATATTGCATCACCTACTGTTTACTCAGCAGATTTCATATCCTTACATTCTTTGGTCAAAGATGAAGATAAGCTTTATCGTTAAGTTGTTGTATTACTTTATGGTTTAAGAATACATGACAGGCAGCTTGTAACTATATTTGTAAATGACTTTAGTTTGCCATCTGCAATGTCGTTACTATCCCTTTTACTGTAGACATGTTGTTGTTTGGCGTCAATCAAGATAAAATACATAGTTTTATGGGCTATTTTGTCCCTATACTTTAAAATATTTTAGTTTAACAACACTCTTTTTTTATTAAACTGTACTAAATAGAGCATGTTGGTAAGTAATGCACCGTTCCGACCAAAATAACCAATCAGAACCAGGAGGACGGTCTTAGCGCTGTCAATTAACGTCATTCACTACCTGCTAAATGTGCTAATGGCTGAGAAACAACTTATCGTTACAGGAAAATAGTTTATCTGCCATCATTGGTAGCTATGCTAACTAAACTGAGTATTCACAACAACCTATGCTAGCTGCAGCATAGCACAGAGCAAGGGGAGGGAGGATGAGCAGGCACATGAGATTGTGATTGACAACTCTAAAACCCGCCTCCTGCCACTGATTGGTTGTTTCTGGATAGCACTGGGAGAAGGCGTAAATTTATGTATATGTAAAGAGATTGAAACTGATTAGACTACCCATTAGGGAGGGTACAGATTGCAGTGAAGAATAAAAGCTAAACTTGCATTCCAATCTTTGACTCACTTGGTTGCATCCCTACGGTGAGTTCAGTGTGGCCCAGCTCTGGATGATAAATGTAACTTTGTATCTGTTCCATTTGTATGACATATATCGCTTATAACATTTGATCATTTTTTCGGCATTAAAGCCTGTTTTTATATAAAACTAAGTCTCTATTTCTCAAGGGAATAACACTGAAGGGTTCTGGTCTGGTCCTGAAACTAGTTAACAAACCTAGGAGGTGCACAGAGACAAAAATGAATGAACTCCAACATTCATCAGGGTGTTTTTATTTTTAAGCAAATTCTATTATATAATATTCAATTATATTAACATGGCCAATAGGTTCATGCTTCCATTTTGATCTTTGTATTTGATCATTGAAGCCAAGCATTTCTGTTTGTTTGTATTTCTTCCCTGTCTTCTCAACACCCAGCTGGTCAAGGCAGATGGCAGCTCATACTGATCCTGGTTCTGCTGGAGGTTTGTTCGTGTTAAAAGGGAGATCATCATCATCATCATCATCATCATGTGTTTGCTCAAGTTGTTGGATTGGACTAAACAGTGGATGCACTCCATAATCCTATTGAGAAAACAATTCCCTTAAAAACAAATCCCACGAAAATCACATGTTTTCACATGTGATCACATGTGAAAACGTGTAAAAACATGTGATCACATGTGGTTCACATTTTCCACATGTGGTTCACATAATCCACGAAAATAATCACGTTTTCACATGTGCAAACGTGATCACATGTGGGTCACATTTTCCACATGTGGTCAAGTATTTTGTTCATGTGTTCAATGTTCCTTGCATCTTGTGATTACATAATTCTCACATGTGCACCACATTTTTTTTCACATGTCAATATCTTTAGATTGCCTGTCATACCCTTACAAAAAATCCCATGAAAATCACATGTGATAAAGTATTTTGTTCATGTGATCCATGGTTTATTCAACATGGGATCACATATTTCTCACTTGTGCATCACATGTACTTTAGTTTATGTGCCTATGGCATAACTTAAATAAATGTCAAGACAAAGCGACACTTATATTTATGCCTTAATAGAAATGTGATAATGTAAAGTATATAGTTAACTAAAAAAATAACCAACAGGTGTGAAATAAAAGTACAAAAGCTATTCCTAGTTTTCCAGTTATTTTTGATGCATCTGTATAAATTTGAATATATTGATAATAATTGTTTAAATGTAATTGTAATGAATAACTATCTATGATGAAAGATTTACCTTGTTTCTTTTCCATCATTGACATATCTACTGTTGCTTCTGATAGAATCCATGGTGGTATTATTGATATTTTTTTTTGTTTGAGTAATTTCTAAATCAGTCATTTTAAATTATTTTATTTTATTTTCAATTGTCCATCCAAAACTCCTAATTTCTTTCTTTTCTTTTTCCCAACATAGATTTAAAATCTCACAAGTTGGATGATGTAAGTTATTGCTTTGTAAATTTAACCAATAATTTATTTCTAGTTTTGTTCTTTAATCTAACGGCATTTTTCCCATTTCTATTTCTATTGCTGCTGTTGGCTTGGTTTTAAATGCTCCAGTTCATAATCTTAGTGCCTGATGTTGGATAATGCCTAATTTAACCAGATGTGTTTTAGTTGCTGAACCATAAACAATACAACCAAAGTCTATGTTGACTTTCCTGATATTTCTTCACCAAATACTAACTTGTATTTTCCCTATTTGTTAAAAAGTCTTTAATCAATTTAAATATTTTCCCTTTAATGCCCAACATGTATAATTTAATTAATAATCCCTCAACCCACATCATATCATATGCTTTTTCTATATGATAAATATTGCCGCTAGACTTTCTTAATTTACTTGTGTTCATCTAATTCTAATATTTTAAATAGATTTGATGTTAAAGCTGTTGGTCTGTAATTTTCTGGATTTGAATTATCTTTTCCTGGTTTAGCTATTGGTACTATAATTGATTCCTTCCAGTTCAAAAGTAATTTTCCCTCCTCCCAAATTTTATTATATGATTGTAATATTATATCTTTGGATTTTTCCCATCCTGAGCTTCCAAAAACTCACTGTTTTTCTAGCCAATTGGCAACACACCTGCACTTGAGTGGACCAACCCACAATTAAACAGGCAAAAAACATCAACATCTAAACAGAGAAACAAGAATAAAATTATTAATCTAATTTACAAACTTATCTATATAATGAAAGGATCACAAAAAATAAACCATGTTATACAAGATAACTCAAAAGTTACTTCAAAGAAAACAAACAAAGCAAAACTCCCAAAGAAAACCCTCTAATTGGTCGAACCCAGCAAGGTAATTGATGACATCATCCAGCTATTTAAACAGAAATACTGGTCCAGCCCCTCCCATACTCCTGACCTGCTGAAGATCTACTAGGAACAAACAATGGTGAGTAAGAAGGAAAAGAAATACCATAAATATACTTTGAAACAAAAGAAACAAATCCAACCAATAGTCCAGAAGTAGTAGTTTTAACCTAAACATTAAGTAGATGGAAACTGCAACATAATGCTAACACAAACAAACCAGGGATAGTAAGTGAACTACAGAAAGTAAATGAATCAGAAATAAGAATAAGGGACAAGTGGTGAACACAAACTGAACCATTTTGTCACAGTGCGTGTGTACATAAAATGCAGTCAAGGTCATAGGAGCTTTGTTCTATTAATTTTTACATTTTGTTCTAGGCCAGTGGTCCAGTGAAGCTCAGATGAGGAATGAATGGGGCAACACATCAGAACAGCCAGAGACCTCATCACCTTCAGCACTGGAGAAGGAAAACTGCCCACCTGAGGATCACCACCCACAGCAGCTTCACCTGTGGTTACTGGCACATATAAGAAGAGCCCTATACAAGCCACCAATGCCAACATGTGTGTGTGTTCTAACCATCCTTGAAGACATTAAGGAGATTCAGAGGGTTTACAGTCAAATTCTACAGTCTCTCCTGAAACAACATGCAGGATCAGTCGCTGAGGTTTTACCTGAGGTCTTGTTATCCCTCTCTGGACTGGCACTGATGATATTAAACCCGTTTCTACACATCTGGTTTCCACAGGTTTATTGTCTGGGCCTGATTTGGGGCAAATCTGTATGGTGTCATGATCAGATGTTAAAAGTTTTTTCTGGTTCTCAACAGTTTCAAACAGAAGTAAATAAATTGTTGTTTTGTATACATATCTACTTGTCTTGGAAGTCTTGATTCATAGCTACAAGTTTACTTTAGTATGCAGTTATGTCTTATAAAATTATATGAGATTGACATGTGACCTCATATTCATCGTGAAAAGTGAATAATATGAAGAAACTGGAAATTTTCATTCTAAAAAAGGTGGTTCCATTATTTTATAATTGTATATATTTTCAACCGTTTCACACCTGTTGTATGTGTTGCAAACGTGTATACCATGTAATCCACATGGGTTTCACATATCTTATGTATCCATGTGTCTTACATTTGATACACATATGAAACATAATGCATGTGTGATATACATGGGCACCTGTGTATTGTGATTTCCTTATGTATCACATGTGATACACAAGGGAATCACATGTGTATCACATATTTCCACGTGATACACATGTGGAAAAGTGTGTATCACATGTGGAAATGAGTGAATCACATGTGATTCACATGTGGAAAAGTGTGTATCACGTGGAAATGAGTGAATCACATGTGATTCACATGTGGAAATGAGTGAATCACGTGTAAAAGTGTGAATCACGTGGAAATGTGTGAATCACGTGTAAAAGTGTGAATCACGTGGGATTCACATGTGGAAATTAGTGAATCACATGTAATTCACATGTGGAAATGTGTGAATCACATGTGGAAATAAGTGAATCACATGTGATTCACATGTGGAAATGTGTGAATTTCACCACGAAATGTTCCAAAATCACAAGTATACATGTGCTTTAACATGTGATTCACATCTTTCACACATCATTCACATGAAAAAGTTGTGTGAACCACATGTGTGGTTTTCATGTGATCACATGTGAAAGTTACATGTGATTTTCATGGGATTTTTTGTTAAGGGCTTCCACATGTCATTGACAGAAACTGCTGAGTTTATTGTAGCCTTTGGAGCAGAGAATACAGAGATCACAAAGGTCCAGCTGTAGTCTGTAGATTATAGTGGATTGAATAGCGAGCAGAAGGTAGGCTGTGCCTGCGTGTTGAGGTGTGTGTATCAGACAACAGTCGCATTACCATTGCTTTATGTCAAAGTGATGGAGAGTCTGCCTGACCCAGAGCACAGGGACAGCTTACAGCTGGATGTTTTCCTCTTTCTGCTTTTAGCACCAAGCATTTTATGCTTTACTTTAGCTGCTTAATAAACTCAGAATCAGAAGTCACGTCAGTGGCTAGACTATTTTTTTGGGTAGAGGGTTTTCTTGGTTGTCCCCACGTTTGGCAGCCATGGAGCTCACCAAGCCCAACATAAACCAAGTCACAAGAAGGCCAAATTTATTGTTTCAGAGCCAAGCTATCCTCTTAACATAATTATATGTTGTTGCCAACTACTTGCATTACATGGTAATAAAGTGCAAGACAAATAAACTAATGTTCCTTTGTCTTCTTCGTCCCCCTTAACAGTTTGTCTTAATAGACTCAAATAGATGGTGTAGTATCCTCCTCCTGATCTTGTGCTATTTGGGTTTAGGGTTATATGATATGATTGTTTTTGAATTCATTAGTTTTTATTTCAACTTAATTTTTGTCTCCCCCAGCTATCCCGTTGCTTGGGGAAGATTTTATGTTCCCATGTAAGAAGATTAGCCACATTGTTGATAAAACATCTTAGCTCTAATAAAGTTTGGTGGCCATACCCCAACAGTGACTTGATTTCACTCATGCCAATGGTCAGAAACAACAGGATAATGACAACAGGATGAATGATCTTGTCTATAATAAGACGGCATAATGAGTTATTTAATTGACAAAAAAAATAATCTCAAGATGCTTTATGAGAAATAAATTTAATACCTATACAGAAATATAGCTATAATACTTTAAAGCAGTGGAGTCAAATTAACATGCCTAACATTGCTTGAGTGGATGGGTGTGAGAGACAGCATCTGTAGTTGTGCATCTAGGTAAAGTACAAATAAAATAGTACCAAACAGTTCAGGATAATATTGGTCTTTCAGATAATTTTTGTGAATTTAAATCTATGAGTTAGAGTTAGATGGTCTTTGACCAACACGGTGAAGTGAAAACAAAACACAGATATGATATTGGTATTTTATGACTCTTTGACCAGAGTTTTATGCTGCTCTTGTTTTGTGACCCCAAAAGCACTTTACACTACATTCTCACACGCATTTACATGCAAATGGTGGTAAGCTTCTACATTGTAGCCACTGCTGCTCTTGGGCAGTCTGACAGAAGAGAGGCCATGAACAAACCTCACTTGGTCTTCTACCCACCACAATCGGGCAAGGCAGGTACATCTGTGTCCATTACTCAACAACTGAAACAGAATAAGCAGGGATTCAAAAAAGCAACCCCCAGTTATGGGATGACTCCTTTGCTGTGACCTTTTTGAGCTCATCCATCCATCCATCCATTGGGGTTGGGAAGGGTGCTGGTGCCTATCACCAGCGGTCAACAGGAAAGAGGCGGGGTACACCCTGGACAGGTCACCATTCTTTTTGAGCTATTGTATCGCTGTAAAGATTGAGAAGGCAAAGGATAGTTTAAGAGTTTCTAAAAACCTTTGTGAAAGTTCTAGTGTAAGCTCACAAGATACATCACCAAAACAAGAGAAAATAAATGTGGGACTGTTTACAATTTTTTAAAATCTTTTTCCTCTCCATTTCAGACATTACCTTAGGCAGTTCTTACAAAATTTAAAAATCCCTCTGTCACTGATCATAAATGTATATTGTTCTATTATATATTTGCTGTTCAGGGGAGCATCATTTTGTGGGATTATATCATTGATGTTTATTCTGGTGAAACACTAGACGAAATTCAGATAGTCTATGTGCAGGTAGCACTTTAGTCTGCAGGACAGTTGCTTTGGGGCCAACGAATCTTCAGGGAGGCAGATGAAGGTTATTCAGGAGTGTGCAAAGGAAGCTAAAAGTTAAGGATAGCCTGAGGCAGGGGAGGCATGAAGAAGTGTGAGATGAAGTTCCAAAGGAATCATTTTCTGGATATGAGTACTAGTCACTACTCAAAGATCACACTTTGAAAGGTGCTGGAGGAACAGACCTAGAGGAATGTTCAGTTCATTGAACTGAACATTATTCAGCAGGATTATACTGAGTGAATATTAAGGATAGTCCTACTCTGACCCCCTGCCACAAAAAGCCCCAACCCTTCTCAAATCCACAGCCTACCTCAGTCATAAAAATGAGTTATCCTGGCCACCCCCAACAGCATCAGGCCCAGCAAAGGCTTTTTCTGCCTGATACTCAACTTCTCCAATGTTGCACGGAAAGAGAAAGTTTTGCTCCAAGTGTGATCAGTTTTCTATCTATTAACAAATATAACTTAAACTTGCAATATCTACTTCTTTTAAGTTATGTCATGGAAAAAAATCTCCAACTGCAGCTAGAAATTTGGCTATCCCACTTAACACAAAAAGGACAGATTGTAACATGAAAGTACGTCCACCCAAACAAAGGAAAGGAAAAAACAACACAGACTTTGTTTTTTGTTTGCTTTTCCCTCTTTACTCTATTAATTTATTGTATATTATTTGAATAAATGTAATTATTTATGTAGGCTTACACAGTTAGAGTGACCTTCCTGTTCAGCACAGTCTCACTGAACTGGGCCGCATCATTTTAGTACTGGCTACAAATGACACATGCCTTATTTAACCAGACTGAATTCACTCAGCTAGCAAAATAGATGAAAGCTCTTGAGAAAATGAACACAGAGGAAAATGTAAAATGGAGTAGTCAGTGTATTGCCAATGTATTGTTCATGAGCAGTCTTCTTCCCGTTTCCTAGCTTTTTAGAGGGATTGCCAGTGTTGGAACATACTCACTGTAGGACACTCTTTACAAGGAGCCTGTATTTTGCTGCTGTTGGAGAAGAAGCTTCAACCAAAATGACATGGAGGAAAGTACAATGTGACAGCAGCAGCAATGGAAATGGCTGGGAAGGTGACTGATATATATGCATCTGGAAGGTTGTAGAAAATATCAGCTTGGTGTTGAATGATGCAAATCTATGATGTTTACGGTAGTTTTTACTTGCTGGTTTTCTGGTCTTGAAGGTATTTTATATTTAAGATATAAATAACAAATTTTTGTAAAAACCAATTAATGCTTGAATCACAAAAAGAGCTTAACAGGAGATATTTGAACCAGGTGAAGCTACAACTGACACTTGAAGAGTTATGGATAGAACTATTCAAGTGTCAGTATAGAGTATATAGAACTCTCATATTTACAGACAAAGATGTTTTTACTCTTAAATGTAAAAAAGGTATGAAATGAATTGTTTTAGCCTTACAACCAACTTGTACCACACCATTCCTAAGCTTCCCTTCAGTTGGTATAAAGGACAATGGAATGACACAGTTAGAGGGCAGCTTTGCTTCTTATGGCACCAATTTGCTTGTAATTCTTGGTCTGTTCACAAATGTTCTTCAGTTAGTTTCTATTTGTCCTCCTTTCACAAACCTCCTCCAATTTGGTTTATCATATCACATGCTTGATAACATCCTTATTGTCCTATTTTATATTAGTAAGACAGTTTATACAACAGATACATAGTTCAAGCCAGATATGGACATACACTGTTTCTTCAAAAAAAAGTATCAAATTTAATGTGAAAATATTTTTATTAGTGGGATCGATGTTACCAATCTTCATTTTCACATAAGGCTCAACATACATAACTTCACATAAAAAGAAGGACCAAAACAGCAGCAAGGTTAACTAAAGAATGTGGACTGTTCAAATACATTAATATACAATTAAGCATAGAGTTGTTTTAAATTTTTAACTAAACCTTAATGATCTTCATAAACATAGGTATTCACAGCACATGAATACATATACATTCATGTATATGTAATAGATGTAATAGGATGTAAGATGTAATAGGATGTTGCTAGCAGACCATTGTTGAATGGCATGCAATAATAGCCTCTTAGCATTGGGTACCTTCCCTCTAGGTATAGTAGGGACTCAAGACTTTACAAGTAAGGTGAAAGCACAGAGCAGATAAGGTTGGAAGAAGTGGTGCTGAGTGCCATGAAACAGATTGGATCATGCTGAAGGGAAAAATCAGTCTGGGAGCTAGAGCCTTCTCATAAATGCTTTGATTTTTCCTCCATTTCTTTCATTTTCATTTTATTATGTTTTCCTGAGCTGCCCCCAAAAATGCTCCCTCATTAATGCAGCAATTTATTATGAAAGCTCAAGAGAATCTAGAATCATGTGCTAAGAAATTGGCCAAATGGATACTGTTTCCCTCAAACTGCCTCCATTTACATGGGACTGTAAATCAATAAACTGTATACATATCAAGACAGATCATTCCTCCAGAAAAAATACAACTATTGAAATTTTCAGGCATTGGTGTTATTAAAAAAAAAATGAAAATGACATGGAAAACTACATCATTTATATGAAGAAGCTAACTGTTGTTGTGGATATAAACAAAATTAATAATGAATTGTATCACCATCATATAGTACAGGTCAAATTTGTTTAAAACAATGCAGTAAATGTTCTTACTTATCAATTCTCTAAGTAGAATTTAAAACTTAGAACTGTACTATCCTCAATAGGAGTGTTTTTAATTAGATTAATCAGATCATGTATTTATATGGGAACAGTAAATAGAATAAACGGGGAGTGAGTTTAACTTGGCCTGAATCTAACCAGTTTAGCTTCTGAGAAAGATGCACAAAGCTAACTTGCCTGTCCTACGTCTTTCTAAATCGGAGTAGCTTCACTGAGTGACATTAATCTCAACTAATGCAGTTTGTCCTCATTTAAAGGGTTCAAGGATTAAATGAGGCATTATGCATGTTTATTTATGTAAATTACAACCAGAATAAATGAAGTCCTCATTACTTGAACATCAAACCTGCTTATGTTATTCAAATTGTGTGAAACAAATTAGGTCTGGAAATGCTGGTGGTAATTTTCAAGAAGAAATAGAAGAAAAAAAGGAGAAAGTTGAGCTGGCATCCTGAAAGTAGGCCAGGACACTGAGATATTATTACCTTCCAGTGAGGTATAATGACGACTTTGTAAGTAATTTTCTCTGAAAATAAATATTGCTCAAAATGTGTGTTTTTCCTGTTAAATTTTGAATGTAAAACTCATGGTTCTCTCTTCCAACAGATGCCTTACTTCAGAATCAAACTCATTTTCATTTTGTGCCACATCGAGATCATGAATGTCCTTGAAGGGGCAGTTGTGGCAGAATGTATAAATTAAACTACCTATTAACAGACTTTTAAAAATTAAACCATTCTCTGCATTTGATATGTACTTCTTAAAATTAAATAATATTGAACATCTTTAAAGGCAATGGTGACAAGGAGTTCTCCCTGCAATCAGAGGGTTGCTGGTTCGATTCCTGCTACGTCCACCTCTGTTGTTGTGTCCTTGCCCAAGACACCTTGCCTACTGGTGTTTACTATTTGTTTACTAATTAGGATCCCCATTATTTTCCATCAATGTGGTTACCAAAGTGAAAACAGAAAATGTTAGTCAGGAATGCTGATGGTGTGATATGGCCAGGCTGTGAATGTGTGTAAAGTATCTTAGAGGTCCTGAAAAGTGGTGTACAAATCTGAAGTCATCACTTTCAGACTGATATAATATGGCCCAACACAAAAATAAAATCAATGTGATTTGACAAATACAATGATATTTAAGCACACAGTTGTTCTCTTGAAGTTCTTTTTGTGCCTTAAGAGATAAGTTTATGAAACAGACTTCAAATAAATTAACAGGATAAACTGTATTTTCACTTACATCTGTGGCAGGTTGGCAGTTAACATCCTGTGTTTGTACCACTTTCAGTACCAGGGTAGACTGGCAGTGAAAGGGATTAATTATTAAATCTCAAAGAAAAATGTTTGCTACACCTCCATCTGAACTTCAAAGAATGTGAAAATGTAAATAATTAGAAGGGGTTGTCTTATTTATGCTAACATAATCCTCCTGCTGCAGTCAGGTTTCTGGGAGATAAAACAAATCTATCTGATTATTACAAATCAAGTCATTAACTAGCAAAGTCTTTGAAGAGAGAAGTCTTATGTTAAATAAACCACATTTAAATTGTTTTAGTTTCGTTAGGTTGTATTTATATGAGATTTATTCCTTTTATTTTTGGCTGTTGTAATAACCCACCAGACAGGATCTTGAAGCTGAAGCTGCGGAGAGGTGTGTTAAACTGTAACTCTGCTTCCTGGTCTGGACCCTGGGTTGTCACTGGTTTGTAATATATTCAATGACATTCTTAGAAAAAAGAGAGAGCAAGAGGAGAAGACCCAAACAGAGATGTAGAGACAGCTGGAGTGACAGAAGGAGTAGCCATGGTATCACTGGCACTAAGCTAACTAAGCTAGTTAACCCTTCCACATCAAGAAAAACTGTGTAAAACAAAAATAGTTTCCAAAATGTAAAGTGCAGGGTAAGAAAAGATGTTTTAATATGCCTGTGAGTTAGTCGGTCACAGGACAGAGAACTTAGACCTAACCAAGACGGTCTCTAATACCAACAGATCCACAAGCATGCAGGAGGGACAACACGAAATTGCAGTCAGTCATTAGCAGGATGTTTCACCAAGGAAAGGTCAAAGGGTGAGTAAATTATAGTAAAAGCATTACAATGTATTTTTTAGGTTGTTTTTTTTTTGCTTCTTATTTTGTTTGTTTTATCTTTTTACTATGGACCTTTTTTGTGTCTAGAACAAAGATATGATGATGATACAAGAACAACAAAATATCCTAATTTCTTTTACAGATTAATTAAACACATAAATAGGCAGAGCTCAACCCCCAAAATGGTAGACACAAAGTTACACCCTTACTCATAATAAATTCACAGTTAAATATAGAAGGATGATAAACAACTGACAGTAAAACAGTAGATGATAAATTCAGTTCCAACAAGTCAAAGCTATAAAAAATGTTGGACTAAAAAATTGCTTGTGGGTTAAACTCAGCAACCATGCTCTTCCACCAAATGTTTTCCAGTTGCTGCTGCTGCTAGTCTGGTGGAGCTGTGTGGGGAATGTGCTTTGTTGGGCTGTAGCCCAGCTGGATACTGCTGCTCACAAAAGGGCGCTTGACAGAACTTAGAAACCCATTTTTGCTCGTAAACCTCAGACTGGTTAAGTTGGATCTCTTACTGCACCCTTTCTCTGCAGTAAGGGCTCACTGTGTTAGGCTTTGCTTGAGTGTTTCAATAATCTTGTCATGCTGAAAGACAGAAAGCTTTTTGCCTTTTCACTCAGGGGGTCATGATAATGCCTGATTTAAACTTCCTTTCCCTATTGTTCTTTACATTCTTGTGTACTGATAAGCAGAGAATTTCAGTTTTGTTAAGTTTTTAATAATATTCCAAGTCATTTACTGTCTTATGCTCCTGTTTATTCTTGTAAAGTTTGAAGCTTGTGAGTTCTTCCAAAGCTTTAAAATCTTGGGGAGGGGTGCAAAACCAGAAACCCAGTAGAAACTTTAACTCTGACCGTCCTCTTCACTGACAAAAATTATTCTAACAGAACTGAATCTGTTAAATTCAGTTCTGTTTTATTGTTGTGAAGTCAACAATAAAATTCCAAGTTGGTATCTTGACACTGATATATTTAGGGGATCAAAAATATTTGTCATGTTTTTCAGAAAATAAATTGCTTAAGCACAAAGAGCCTATCTTTTTAAGTTCATCCACACAACAACAATCTTGTTATTTTTACTTTTTCCTTAAGTATTTAAAAAAATCAAATACTTCCATAAGCTGTCAAAGTTCCCAAGCACCAGTGAACCAGAGGTGATTTGAAGTAGAGGCAGTTCTGAGCTAGTAGAAGTCATTAAAGTGGCTATTTAGTTTACATATAGCTGAACAAAATTAATCAAATTATTTTAGGTTTGCAATACTTAACTCACACAATAAAACTTCATTTGTTTTAATGTGTTGCAAATGTTATTTTTTTAGGTAATTGGTTTATGTGTTACAGTAGGGATTGGCCAGCGATGTATCCCACAATGCATCGTGCCACCAGCAACAGCAACTATTAACTACTTAAAATTAAATGCATTAAATTAAATTAAGCTTTAAATTAAACTAATTAAACCACTTTTTTATTTGGCGCAACATTTTTTTAAAGATGTTTGAGGCGAAAACATAGAATCCAAAGCTTTATCTATGCAGTCAGTTCATCAAGAATGAAGCTACCCTTAGAGAAGGGGAGCGCTTCTTGGCTTGTTCTATGCGTTTATTTTTGCATACATGAACCGGCACCTTGAGTGAGTTACATGCTCATTTTCATGACCACCCTGTTCTGCTTGATGGTGTAACTTTGCAAATAATTCTGTTCGGTTTACTGAATAAAAAGTGAATAAACTCTGGCTTCTCCTGCTTTGTTAAGTCTAGTTTCTTTTGTTTTACACATGACTGGAGAATTTACTGACAAAATAATGCAAACTCATGCATGCAAACTCAGGGGGACATTTTTTTTTGGCTTCTTCAGCATTTCTTGCAAAGGTGACCTTGGTCAGTTTTGCTTGTCAAAATAAATTAATTTGTGTCACTCGCTTCAGTAAAAATTAGACCCTGTCTGATATGATCATGAATGTCCATATGAAAGGACACAGTGTCCTCCAGTATTTTTCAGTTATTATAGATCATACCCTTAAAAAAAAATCAGTTTTCTTTGATCAGTTTTTTTCTATATTTCAGCTGGTCTAAATCAGTCAATTAATACACAAACACATGTTTAATGTTAAAATGTCAAGTTTAAATTATGGCCTATTTTTGGCTTTTGGTCATCCATTAAGAAGTGAATACTTCCACCTGGAGTAATAACGTTATTACATTAACTAATCTAATTTCCCCCCAATAACATGACAGCAGCTCATGTGACGGAGAATCACTGCCTCCTTTGCATGGTTCTGCTGTTGGGGCTGATACAGACATGAAAGGTCACATTCATTACTGAGTACATGGACAAGATTAGACGTAGCAGCAGTCATCACACGGACAACTATAAATGCAAACACCTTGTGACTGTGGATATGGACACTAAACTGAGGATAAAAACTGAATGCTTACATTTCCTCACAAGACCATCGATCATTTCATACACAAATGCTGGTGCAGGTAGTTAGAAATGTTTGATATGATATAAAACAATGTAATATGCACATGTTGGCAGACACAATGAATGAATTAGGAACAGTGGATTTCAAAGACTCCTCCTGGTCTCCAGGAGGCTGAAGGCAAACTGTCAGGAGAGACTTACAGAAAACATGGTCAAGCTCCACAGAAAGAGTTTCCAAGTTGGATACTTGGAATCCAACTTGTGTCGAGGAAGACGCAAGTTTAATGTAACTTAACACGTCTCAGTGCACAGGAGGAAGATGAAGACGGCTCTCAGTGACTTTTACCGGTATGTTTTTTT
>CAEFZY010047217.1:0-22759 GCA_903066815.1 Brachyrhaphis roseni | reverse complement strand
CAACAGTAAAAACAATAAAAACAACAATAAAAATACAGCATTTAGTCAAGTTCCATCAATAAATTTATAATTGAGAAAGTTTCAAATAAAATAATTTGCATCCATAGATACCGATTACAGTCTTATCGTGTTAGATGGAACAAAATACCTATTGCTATTTTTATTCCCATTCACGCTCACAATCACACAGTTTAAAACTATGCAATTGATTATGTTTCAAATACAATCTTAAACAGGTGGGTTTTTAGTTGAGATTTAAAGGAAGTCAGTGTTTCAGCTGTTTTACAGTTTTCTGGAAGTTTGTTCCAAATTTGTGGTGCATAGATGCTGAAAGCTGCTTCTCCTCGTTTGGTTCTGGTTCTGGGGATGCAGAGCAGACCAGAACCAGAAGACCTGAGAGGTCTGGAAGGTTGATACAACAGCAGATCTTTAATGTATTGTGGTGCTAAACCGTTCTGTAATTTATAAACTAACAACAGTATTTTAAAGTCTATTCTTTGAGCTACAGGGAGCCAGTGGAGAGACTTTAAATATGGTGTGATGTGCTCTATCTTCCTGGTTTTAGTGAGAACGCGAGCAGCAGTGACAGCAGGATGTGAGAGAGAACAGGATGTAACTTCGGATCAGCAGAAATTCCCTTCATCCGTTTTAAAACAAGAGCAAACATAAAGGAAGAAAGCGCCTGTGGGCTCCTACCAGTCTGAAGCGAGGCAGCGGGATGGCAGAGAGGTCGATGGGGCTGCGCTTGGTGATGTTGATAAAACGCGCTTCCAGGACGGTGATGGCACACAGAACATGGACCCACCTGAAGGAAAGGTAAACATAAACCATAAAGTCTGGATTAATCAAACAAATAACTTCTTCAAGGTAAAAGCAGCTAAACATGATGATGACACTATAGATAGAATACAAATCCCTATCGAAAGGAATTTCTAGTTTGATTCTGGAAAAAATGACAAAATTAGTATTAGACTATGGCTCAATGTGCCCTTTCATCTACTGATTTCCTATCCTTGCTTTAGCACACCTTTAGTTAAAAAAGATTTGCACTGATCAGGTGCAGGTCCTTTTCAATGCAAATTTCAGATTTTTGTTCCAGATCTGACTTACTTTAAATACTACAACACATCAATCAGGAAAAAAAAAAAGTGCAGTATATTTTGACTGTTTTGAATTTAATCCCAAGAAAATTCCAATTAGTACATCAATAACCATGATCCTAATCTTTATCAGATTTTCTTTTAATATTCAAAAGTGCATTAACTGCTGATAGATGGGTCTTAATGCAATTAATGGATCTGCACAACTGCAGTATTCCAATAGTTACATTTATTTACATCCAAGCTGAATGGTAAATCAGTAAAACTTTAGAGTAGGGCTGGGTAATGTGGCTTAAATTAAAGCTTGGATTTTTTAAATACAAAATCTGATTTTAAATAAATTTTTTTTCCTCTCTTTTTCTTTTCTTAGGAAGAGATTACAAATGATAAAAAATATTTTATAAAACTTGCTCTTATTTCAATCATCTTTTCTGGGAGTTAACCTGAATTCGAACAAATACAAGCTGTAAAACTTCAGCTTGTAAACCAAGATGGGAAGCCCTGGGCAGGCTGACATCACTAAATTACAAAAACACACCTGATCAGGTGTTACATTTTGCATCAGATACTATTGAGTCATATTTTCCCTGTCCCTACTACTTACTTGTCATTGTTGGCTCTCTGCAGGGCTCCACCTCTCAGTGAACACAGGCAGCAGTCCTGAAGGAGGGAATAAGAAATTAGTCTGTCATAACAAGTCCTGCACCTCAAGGAACGCCCGACTGGGTTAGATAATTAATCGTGACTCATTTTAATCTAGAGCGATGAAAGTAACAAGGAAACTGAGATCAGTGGCATTTTCAAAGGTTCTGACTAGCAATAACAATTTTTAGATTCTACATAAAAACAATTACTATGTAAAAAAAATTACTTGTGTGGAAGTGGGAGACGGACGTTACCAAAAACTAATCTAAGTTAAGAAATATTAAATAATTTAGCTAACTGAACAACAATATAAAACAAAAAAGATATTTACAAGTGAAACTTCTATAAATAAATGGTATCTTAAATGTCTTTACCAACTCAGCACTGCCCTCTAGTGGAAGACAACGTTCAACCATATGAAGCATACAGGATTGCTGAGAGTCAGGAAGCCACTTTGAAGACTAAAGTGCGGAGAACTGTCCCCCATCACAATATCTCAAGGAGCAAAAAAATGCTCCAACCAGCTAACTGCTAATGGAAACATGAGGGAAGCCAAGAAACTAACCTCAGTGATGGCACTCGCCTCACAGCGAGCACATAGCCAGTTGTCTAACTCCGCCTCTTCTCCAGAAACGCCATAGCAACCTAAGCATGAGCAGAAAAAAACAAGTCATACATTCCTGAGGTGTACTGAAGCAAAATGTCAAGTATTTCTCATTCTTATATGTGAAAAGCAACACTTTACTCAATAATAAAACTTTAATCTGAAAAACAGTTTAAAAATCTGACAATGCTTTAGGCAGCAAAGGCTTATTGTGTTTCAGCTATTTTAAGTTTACTGTAAATTTACAAGTAATATCTGAGTGCCGGTGCAGACACTGGATTGTTTTCCAGTCTATCCATCTAGGGGGGTGGACTTACTTGTATGCACTCGAACGCAGCACTGAGCACAGCTGATGAGGCGGCTTGTTCCATCCTCAGCGACGTGAGGATTGGACAGCTGACCCTGTACGCCATCGTTTGTTCTGGCCGAATGCGTGTTGAAGCACATTTCAGGGATGAGCGGCCTGGACCACTGACGGCCTCCTGGGCGGTTGACCAGCATCAAGCTGGAGCTCTCATCGCCAGACTCAGACTTTAAGGGGAGCAGAACACAAAGAGTTTATTTCACGCCAACCCTTTGGCATTTCAAACTCAGTGAACTGATGTACAACTACATAAACCTTACAATGTTACATTAACTGACCTACAAGATTTCATTTGTCAGTATCTGACTGTTTTCTGTTTTCTAGCAATTTTTCTGGAGGAAACCCCAGAAATACAATTAGGATTTCTAAATATAATGGAAAACAAATCATAAAGCATGAAATCACTCAGAGCACAAAGCACAGGATCTGTGATTAAAGATCTAATTGATTAAAGTATGGATAACATCGCTGGGAACATGCCTGGAAAGACACATACAGTATATAGTAGTTGTTTACAGTGCAGCAGTCCTGTAAGCTGGTACCTGGTGGTAAGTGTAGAAGAGGAGACAGATGGAGCAGTAAGGAGGCTGCTGGCCCATCATTTTGTTGTAGTCCCACTCTGCCTGGGGATTATAAGGCTGACTCTGCCACAGTTGAATCAGAGGCTTTGCCCACTCCTCCTTCTCTTCTTGTTCAACCTCTATGCTGACATCCTGATCTGGAGACAAGAAGGAGAAATGTTTTAATAATGAAAAGCAATGATTTTTAAACCAAACTGTGATAAAAAAAAAAAAAAAAACAGTGAAAGTGCCACCTTGCAGTGAGAACTACACAGTTTCATACCTTCATCACCGCATGTCTCTCTGATCAGAAGAGGGTGATGGCGAGGCAGTCGACAAAGCTCTTCTTCCTGCTCCTGTTTTTTTGACTCAAGCTTACAGTAAGACTGCTCTTCTAATATTTGCTGGAGAAAAAGGGGAACAGCATATCTTTAAAATAAGCCTCACATGTGGACACCTTAAAATGTGGAGATTTTAATCTTCTTGAAACATCGGGGCCCACTGGGGCCTCTGTACTCATGTGCATCAAATCCTAATCAAATTCAGCCTAACCATGTCATCAAACTCCGCTCTCTTGAACTACTTACACAAGTGTTAGGAATCACCTGGACCTCATCCTGCTTGTGTTGCTCTGCAGGAATGGTGTCTTTCAGGACGATAATGCCACTGTCCAGTAGTGGACATTCGGAACTCTGTAGTTTAAACAGTAGATTCAGTGGATCCAGAAGATCAATAAAGGCAGAGAGCAAATTCGGGGTAAAACGGTTGATAAAATCGGTTTCTGCCATGACAACGACTTAGTTAAGACTTTTTTTGTTAGTATAGTTAGTATACTAACTATAGTGTCATAATAAAGTCATGCAGTGAAAACACACCAGTACAGAGACACCAAAGGATGTTTCAGTTCATCAATAGATTAAAATCACAATTTGATACCCAATGACTACATTTACTATCATTGGAAATAAATGTCACTAAAGTAGCTTTTGAACTGTTCTTTTCTCAGGGCAGAATGATGACAACAACCTCAGCAAATCTTAAAAACAACAACTAGGTGCATAAATTTGAATTTCCTACAGATTTTTTTTTTTAATCTAATATATCCAAGATCAACTATTTACATAAACCCATGTTAATCTTCAGCAGGTGGCTAAGAAAAAGAGTGCTTCTGTAGCCATCTAAATGTAAAGACTTTATCCTGTATGGCTGGTTTCCTGGTCCAGACCTAGTTTTAATGAGACGTTGCACAAGATGGAGAGAATAACAAAAGAGGATGTCTTTCACTTTCTTTAAATGTGCTTGACACAGTTCAACAGGACAATTATCCCAAACTACTGACTGGGCTCAAAGCTGTGTTTCTGCCAAGAAACCAAGCAATGTGACTTCTTTGGAATTTGATATGGGATATTTGTGGGGATGCATGCATATAATATTGCAAGCAAAAACATTTTTGAACCTCTGTAGACTAGAGAAAATCTAGTTAAATCTGAAAAAAGAATTCAATCTTTTGGACAAAGTTTTTATCTTTTAAATAAAATTAAATGGCTTGTCTTATATAAAAAAAAATACAAAAATAAATAAAATTTAACATTAGAAATCAATGTTATCCTTGAGTGCACCAGGACTGTAGGTATTAATCACTGTCAGTTTAATGCCAAGAGAAAAGGTAGAATTGGTATTGTTACAACATCACATTAAGCAACCTAGGCGAGTTGTGCAGAGAGTAAAGTTAGTAAAGTTAGCAAGAGCACAGAGAACACTAGCCATGTAACAAGGCCCTAGTCACAATCTTAAAGGGGCAGTATTATGATTCTCCAGCAAAACTGAATCATGTTATAGCACAAACAAGTAACTATGTTAACTTCAGTTTTAAAATGCTACAGATGTCAAACGTGACTTAAAAGAAATTTGACATTGTATATAAATGCCTTGAAATTGGGCCTCTGTCTCTTTAAAACCTCCTGCTCTTTCTGAAATTCCGCTTTCAGGAAGTCATCACAACATGGCTCCTGTACTAACCCTTTAACAATGTTTTTATCAGCATTGAGACGTAGCTCCTATATGAACTCAGACGATTCACAGATCCACCAGGTGTTTGCTGGTCTGAAGGAGCTGAGAGAGGAGTTTTAGGGGGAGGACTGCTCTGTGAGGTGGAAGCTCGGAAACTTGAAGCCAGAGCTAGATCCACCCAGGCATTTTGTACAGCTGAATGGTTGACATGAACATTAAAAGATTTCTCAAAAATGCGTGAAAGAGTCAAGACAACACTCCATGTATGTTTTTATGAGGGAATAACATAACATGATGTAAAGCTAAAATGATAATACTGCCCCTTTAGTATCTGATAACTTTGCTCTGCTTATCCAGACATGTTAAAGGTGAAAATATATTTAGATATTTGGAAGGACTTTTAGAAAGCAGTATACTTCCCCTTCACATTTGGCAATAAGTATTGTTTTAAGTCAAGTGACACAGACCTTTCGCTTGTTGGCTCTGGAAGCCTCCATCTTGACTTTGCTGAGGTCACGGAGCTGTGTCTGGCTCTGTGGGGGGGCCGACCTGGCCTCAGCTTTGGGTTTCTCCATTCTAGCTGGGTCTTGAATGAACTGTATTTTTTCAGGTTTGTCATTGTTTTGGTTCTGGTGTGCTTGTGATTGATTAAGTTTCTCTTGTATCTGAAGAACTGAGGCTCCAGGCTGAAGCTGTGCTAGTTCCTGGCCCAGCGCCATAGGTAAAGCCTGGACCTGTGTCAGCGTGCAGGCTTTGCTCTGAAGGCGACGAGGCTGCTGCTCCTTAGCGTAGCTGTGGATTTGGAGCTGCTTGTGATGAACCTGCTGCTTTTCTGACGTGTAGCTTTGCACCAGGAGGGTGTCTTTTGAACTCAGAGTCCTGTGGAAGAGCAGACTGGCCACACCCATTTTACGCACATGCTGAGCGGGGGCTTCTGTCCACATCGGCGCTGCTGAAACCGACAGATGCCCATTCCTGGGCCTTGTCTGAGAAGAGATTGCAGGTGCTCGAGTCTTGGTGTAATGAGGAGGACGGCCTCCGTCACCGTTGCTCTGCGACATGCTCCTGTGAAATGGGTCCATCAGCGTAAGCTTTGTTGGTGTGACAACCAACTTTGGTGGCCCTGGAAATAAAATGAGGAAAGATCATATATCTTCTTTCCCCACAGAGTAACTAAGACTAAACCAGCTGACCAAACAGGAAGCCCTTGCGATGAATGTATCACCTTTATTTCTTCTGCCATCGTGTGCCACTGTTCGGTGAGGGATGAGGCTCAGCCTGGGCCTCTTTCCATACTCCTCGTCATCATCCTCATCTTTGGGGACAACCTCATCAGGCACCTCCAAACAAACACGGTGTCTTTTGGCCTCTATTCGTTGCGTGCTGAAGAATCACCAGAAACAGACAGGACAAAAGCTACCAACATACGTTCAAATTTCCATTGTTTGCTGAATAATTTTGAGGCTATTTTAGTTTGCTTGTAAAATTTTGCATGTTTAAGTGGGCCAATTTAAACAATTCTTTCTTAAAAATTTCAAGAAACATTATTACAAAAGTGCCCTCTAGTGAACTACTGGGTTTGACTACTGGCAGTAAAGTGGATGCTGGCGTCTAGCTTGAATGAGATGCCTTAACAGATCAATATTGCTTCTATTGTTGCCTCTTGCATATATTTAGAACATTTCCCCCCACCACCTCATTATTTTAGCAGTCACTACAATACCTTTTCCTTTCTCCATCCTCACAGCCACTCTCATTGAAGCTGCTGTCGCTGCTGCTGCTGAAAGAGTCGCCCAAAAATTCCCTAGCCTCAGGGGTGGGCTTTGAGTGGTCGATGGGCACCGTATCTCGCCCTGCCAGCCACTGTTCATAGCGGTCTGGCTGGTACTTCCTGACAAAAACATCCATTGAAATCTTCACCATGTCTTTACGGCATGAGCACTGAGGGAGGAAGAGAAAGCAAGACAGGGGTTAAAACAACTAAATTAAATAAACCATTAAAAGCAAGCGTGCTTTATCTTGTCCTCACCAAAACTGCTTGCTTGCCATACTCGACCCATCTCTCCGTAGCAAAGTTGGTGGACTCGGCACAATTGAAACCATGGTTGAAACCAGCGTGATAGGCATATGGGAAAGTAATCATAAACTCACCAGCTTCCTGAGTGATCTACAGAAACAGTAATGCACTAATTAGCAACTACACATTAAGCCTTTAGCTTGTTTCACATGTACAAATCACTATTGAAAATGTTAAACGAACACTTACCTTTTCAAATGGAATGCCGTATTTCTTCAGTATTGAAGGAGAGATAAGAGTCATTTTATGCCTTAAAAAGGCTTCACAATTTTGAGAACTACCAGGAAAAAATCCTAAAGGAGAAGAATAAACAGATTAAAGAACAACCTCTAAAGTAGCCTGGTTAATCAGATGATATTCTTTTCAACAGATCTTTAGTACGAAGGTGGACTGTAAGCTGCTTCAGGACTTGCTGATGACTTGTGATGAAGATCCAATAAGGTGTTTTTGGTGTTTTATTTGGTTCAGCGTTTTAATCTGAACTGAATCTCGGTATAATCTGACTCTGAACAGCATTGTAGCCATTCAGTAAGAAAAATCCCCAAAACTGAACTTCATTCTCCCATAACTTATGTGATCAACAGTTTTCTAGGAAACCATTCATTTCTATAGAACTCCGCTCTGTGCTGCCTTACCTTTAGCCAGACGCTCCAGTCTCTTCCCATGCTCTGGGGAAACACAATACCTACAAAAAACCAAAAGAGACAAAAGTTTAGATTCTACAAGCACTTAGTTTTATCAACCGTTGTTAAATCTCTTGGAAGAAAAAAAATTCTTGAAGTTAAATGCACAAAGGCAAGGACGTCTCCTCTTGTGTAAGAAGTGAAGTCCATAAACATTTGTGATATCGTTAATTTTATTTATTTATTTATTATCTGAAATATGGATTGAGTGAGAGAGGTTTGACTGATAGACCAGCCTAACAGTTCATGTCTGCACATTTGAAATTAACAATAGTCTCCTCACTGTTACCAACTCAGCAACTTTCTTGCTATACTTAGCTACATAGACAAAGTTTTCTGGCCAATCATCAACCTGCCAATTCCAATTTTGGCCTATACCAATTTTTAATTCTGAAAAGTCGCTAAATATAGTGACAAATATAGCACCTGGTGGGCATGTCTCAGTTGGTCCTCTCTCACTGCAGTGCAAAAGGGGACAGTGGCTGATTTTTAGACCTTTGCAGAGGCAGACAAGATCAGTGGATAAGATCGGTTTGACATGCAAGTATCAGCTTATATTCCAAAATGAAGGAAATGGGGGCCGATTTATTGGCACACCCCTAATTCTATTATGAGAAAATTAGGTTTAATGGTTTCAATAAAAACATCTACCAGCAGATAGTTGTTCAACGTTTCTTGACTGAAAAGTATACAGTTATCAGTAAGTAATGTACAATAATATTAAATTATGCAAGACTTTTCAGTATTTTCATGACTATCACTAATTCATAAGAGTAGACTTCAAGGAATAAGTAATATGCAGTAACTTAGCAACAAGAGTGCAAAAGGTTTAAGTGGAAGTAGGAAGGGACAAAATGGTCAAAACGGGGCTCCAAATTGGCTGGAGCCTTCTGTATCTTATGTATCTCTGTGTTAAACCTAAGCTGCCATTGTTTTAATCACCCTACCATGCTTGTGCAATAACTCCCAATAGATTTTAAAACACCTTCACATTTCCTGCAACTTTCGAAGAAAATCTGGGGAAGGCCTTACCATGACTTGGGCTCTCCAAAGTGCAAGTAGTTGATGCTGTAAAGGTCCATGTCCTCAGTGTGCCATGCAAAGGTGGTCTTCCACATTCCAAAATACAAGTAGGGGGTGTTAACACCCTCAATAGTTATTCCACTGTCACGCTCCACAGTGTCCAAAATGGTTCCCAAGTGGCAAATATTCCATTCCTCAATATCCTGCCAGAATACAGTCCCAGGTTAGGTTACAGCAGTCACATGGGCAAATATAAATAACGATGTTCCAACATCAGCTTGACCGATCACATAAACACTACATCACAACCAGAAATGTGTACTGATGATCACCACATCAACAACATCTAATGAGTATCGACTCACAGGGTCATACAGGCTTCCGTTAACATCTGCTCCATACAGAGGAGGGTTAAATGTTAAATTCTTCCAGTATTTCCTTTCCAGCTCCTCAAAATCATCATAATGTGGGCTGCAGAACCTGAAAAAAGCATTCAGGGCAGTTAAGACCAAACTTTTTTTCCTTTTCTTTTTTAGCCTTAAACAATCCGCATTACAAGCACATGAATCCTACTTGTCACTATTGGCAATCTTGCGAAACTCTTTAACAGTCATGGCTCTCTTCTGAATGTTGTACTGAGTGAAAAGGCCTGACTGTCCAGTCACCACCTGCTGAATGGGTGCAGGAATCACCAAATCGTCTATGTCCTCATAAGAACCCCGAGGCCTCCAGTCCTTTGGTGGAACAATCTGAAAGAAGGGTCAGGAGACGGCATTATCTAAGCTAGCAACATAGAACTGATCCATGGCAGGATCGGAATCTTATTTTTCTACATCCCAACATCAAACATTAGTTACCTTTGCTAATCCTGCTCTGTGTGCTCCCTTGGACTCTATATATGCAATATAGCGGCTGAAATTCTTGAATTCTTCAGCAGTGGGATAAAACGTCATGATCCCTTTGGTACCATGATTTTGAGAGAGTTCCTCTGACGCCATCTTTTATCTCTGGTGCGGCTCCTGCACATAGAAAAGAGAGACTTTTTTTTTCTTTTAGCACAAGTAGCAATTTTAAGTTTCTTGTAAAAGTTATCACACCTCATATATTTTGTAAATATTCTATTTTATCTTTTCATGGGACAATGTTGAAGATCTGACACTTTGATACAATGTAAACACTGCAAAGAAAATCTTACAATGCATTTTTGTCTAGTTTCTAGTGTAAATATACCTGAAATGGGACAGAAATATCTTACAAGTACGACTGGACGAAATGGCTGAAAAACTTATCATGATACAAGGTTTTCATAACAGTCAATATTAATAATTATTGATTTGTTTTTTATTTAAAATATCCGATATACTGCCAAACTGGTGGCCGTTCCTGTTCTATCCCCAGTTTTCACCTCACACTGTTGTTTTTTATTTGCATGTTGTGCAGTTATGAGGTACAGTGGCAAAACCTGAAACTGCTGCTGTGCAAGTTACTCAACAGGTTGTTGCTAGGCAACCAAACAGCGATTGAATTAGTTGATGCTGCCAACCCAGCTTTGCTGGCCCTGAGAGGTTGAGTGGCTAAAGCCTTTCATCTGCCTATATCTCCCAGAATGCTGTGTGGTTCAGTTAATATTCTGTTGAATATTCTATAGGATAATATATCACATAGACATGTGATATTAATCACATGTCTATGTGATTACTGTAATCAATATACGTTGTTATTGATTCATTGCCCAGGCCTACTTAGAAGTATCTTTTCCACAAGATATAGGAGCATGGTTGAAGTCTATAATTTCTTAATATTAATAATTTAAAAAAGTATTTGCACATTAGATTATTTTACTTATAACTTGGGGAAAATGTCTTGTTATAAGTTCCAGGACACCAACCCTGAAAGACTGGAGTTGACACCACTGTTCAAGACTAACTAATTGTATGAAAAACATAATTTACTAATAAATCACTAAGCTGTTCTAGTCAATGCCAAAATGCTGGAATTTATGTCTGATGCTGGTTAAAGAATAATTATGTGAAGAAGAAAAAAGATGTTTTCCACACTGTTGATGGTACTGGGCTACATGTAGCAAGAAATCAGCTAATGACTGTAATCAGAAGATTTTTAGCTCCACTGGCCAGTCAGAAACTCATAAATCTGATCTTTTTCTGATCATGATCCCAGTAACAACTACACTCTTTATTGTGCCTTAAACATAGACATTTTCAAGAGCAAAGATGTAAGAAGTTCTTTAAAAGGAAACTAAAATACTTCTAACAATTTTGAGGCTTGTGTGTGGTTAACTCAGGATGTTGAGCAAGAGAGCAAATCTTAAAGCAAGTACCATGAGGCCTGAACAGAGTTGCTCTGTTTGATCATTTGACCTTTCAGCCTCTGTCTATCATAAAAGCACGATTGATTTGAAATATTGATATGGTTAACAGACAAGGCACCAAGCTAGTGCAGGAATCTGATTTACTATTTAATAATATTGTTTGTCTGAAAAAACAATGGACTAGAAATCGGATATAAAGAACCTGAGTGACATATAATTCTGTTGCCATGAAAAGACAAGTAAGACATTCCCTTTTTATTTAAGAAAAAAGGACTATTTAAAATTATCAGACAATTGTGATATTTTTCCCCACTGAGTAATCTATTTGAAAACAACTGACAAGTTTCTAGTAACATCTTAAAAATAGATTTTTTTTTTTTATGTACAAAAATTAGCAGATTTTTAATATTTACATTTTCAAACAACCTCAACTCTAACCCATTAATAGCATTTTTTAAAAAGATACATATTCTGAACAGGCGTTCAAATGTCGATAGACCCATCTCTCCTTAACCAATTATTTTCTGACATAAACTATTTTTTAGGATCTAACATGTAGCCGTTTGACATACCAGCATTTCATGTTCCACGTTACTTTGAAGCTAGTATGAATTCAGCCTGGATGCTGCCGCGCACAAAAATAATCGCTCCTGATTGGTTAAGAACTGGTCTCTTTAAATCTCCCCGAAATGTGGCTAGCTAGCTACCGTGCTAATGAAACAAGCTACATCAGTCAACGACTCTGTGGCAAAGCAGAATATAAAGTTAGAAATGATAGCAAGTCTTATTCAGCGGATACTGGAAATATGGCAATGTCAACCAAAGTGTTAACTTTGTAAACAACAATAAACAGACTGGGAAACAATGGCAGGGTGTATTAAGAACTCTAACCCCCATTAAGCCCGAAATGGGATGTGGCTATGCTCAGTATCAGATGCTATAGCCCATAGAAACATTTATATGCACCTTGGGCAGACTTAGCTTTAGCATTCTCATGGTAGTTTAAAAATTAACTTATATTAACCTTCCTTTTGAATGAATGTCTGAGCTGAAATATTGCAACTGGCATGCAAATTCTGTATCTATACCAGGGCATGGCCTGCACCCCGACCAATAGCAACTCCATTAGCTTCACAGCAGCTCCTATGGCTAACAGACTATATCCACCGGATTAGCATTTTGAGTTTAGTAGTTCACGTTCTACGTCCAAGCGACGTCGACGTGTAATACATACCTCCTGCTCTAGATATGACCGAACTCTGTCCTTTATGGAGCAAATAAATTGTAGTTAACCAAAAGGACGAATAGCATACCACAGAGAAGATAGCCTGCTAACTAACTAACAGAACATCACAGTCCTCCATTACCACCTCTACGCATGAACACGCATCTCGTAAGTTGTTTACCACAAGACGCACGGGGCACGCTCAGCCAATCAGATGGCGAGTTCCATGGCTTAGCTTTACAGCAGCTTTATTTAGAAAATTTACTCACGAATGCGGTTATAAGTTAATTTGATGCACTTTAAATAAAGAGAGGAGCATTTTTTTGCTGGTTAAGAATCTACTACACCAACATAGTCATAACAGAAGCCAAATTATATACTTTTAAAAAGTGTATTAGTCATTATTTAGGAAAAGAACGACCCCACTAGCAAGTTTTACTTTAAACTCTTGAACTAGAATTTAGATTGTTACTATTTAATAATATTGTTAATTAGCATAAGTACTAATAGTAAGTACTATTACTATTTAATAATATTGTTAATTGGCATAAGTACTAATTAACTAAAAGGTAAGTTAAAAAAAAAAGAAGAAAGAAATTACCTTACAGTTTTATGGGGGGGGGGGGGGGTTCTGCACATAGAGTAAGTATAAGGTTTCCCGTTTATACGTAGCCATGACAAGTTTTATGGATATGGAATGTAATATGAAAATTGTATGCCATAATTCTAATGTGTAAATTAAATCACAGTTTTGAATATAATTGTATTTTGGTCAATTTTGTTGAAAATAAGGCTGCAAAATGCCACAAAATTGTGTAATTATAGTGTAATCACTATATATTGCAATGACTATCTATAGCAATTAATCCCCATTTAACTGACATTTCTTTCTTTTTGTTCATCACTATATTCCAAACACTTTGAGTGACCTATTCAATCTCCTCCAGTGCCACCAACAACATCAACATTGTTATGTAGTAATATCAGAGCACTCTTATTTAAACAAATAGGATAATCCAGCTGTTCAACCAAAGGCAAAAATGATGCAGAACCAAAGAAATTTACACAAAAATGTCAAAAAAAAAAAAAAAATGCACAGAAAGATAAAGACATACACTAAATAACGTACTTAGACCATTTAACAGCAAAAAAAAAAAAAAAGTCGAGTTAGGGGTGAGTTACACTTTAAATACTCATTTCTTTGACTTGATTCTGTGTTTAAGTGAGATTGTGTGCACCAATAAAGATTCATTAAAACATAAATACATTTTGCAATAGAAAAATCAGCCTGTGGATTATTTTTAATTGTATTTATAAAAGTATTGGTAATAGACAGATTACTAGACAGATAAGTACAAAATATAAACATTTTACTTTTACTTACAATAAGTCAAATAACTGCTGCACAATAAATATTAAAATGTTTAATATTTATTAAACATTTTAATAAATATTACAGAGCAAATTACAGAGCAAACTCTGTAATTCTCAGAGTTTGCTGAGAATTACAGATAGTCTGTCCATCATGAAGATGGGCCCTGGTGTTTTTACATTGGTTAATTAATAAAGTCATTTTAGAGTGTGGTTGTTAAGATCACCTCTCGGCTCCATCTCTCCCCATTTCTTCATAACCTACAAGCATCATTACTATTAATACACTCCTCATAAAATCTCAAGACAATGGAAAAAATTTCATTTTCGGTTGAACTTCAAAATGTTAAAAAATTAAACAAGCTGGTGTGTTTGTGTTGGGGGCTTGGGAAGTGTGTTTTCTGGTCCAAAGTAGCATATTGTTTATGGGGCTATTTTGGGCCAGCTGTTGTACCGAGTTGTGCTCTGGTGGGGGTCCTGCTCCATGACTTGATTCCTTCCTCCTCCTTGCTTCTTCCAATCCCTGGGAACTGCAGATTGCCAGTCCCTGCCTGACAAATAATTCCCCGGTTACCAAAACCTGCACCTGATAACTGGGTGCCATGGCTACCCAGTTACTAGGTGCAGGTAACTGGGTAACCTAGCATCCACCAATTCTCTATGAAAGCTGTTGATGAAGAGAGCATGAGAGACAAGCCAGGACTCTAGGTGATCCAGAAAAGAGGTGCCAAAGTCTAGTCCTTGAGATTTATCATTCAGCAACTTTTAGATGCAGGATGCCCGGCAGAGCTCAAAGATGCTGATGAGCCATTAAATTCAGGTGTGTTGGAGAAGGGAGGCACCTAAAAGTTGCAGCATGATAGAGCTCTAGGACTAGATTTGGCCTAGAGGGATTGTGTGCGTAGGAATGGTCAAAGATCCCTCGTCTGTAGGCTGCAGCTTGGGAAAATATTATAGTGAGAAGGCAAAAAGTTGTCCTATTGGTGCCCTGGTGATTTTAAAAAGTAATTTTTTAAATGGAATTTTATGTGCATAAGTTCTAGGTTGGATTTTTCTTTATTTATCAGTATGACAATGAATTTATTTGAAGGGTTTATATATCACCTGTCAATGTGGAGCACAATGAACATGGTGACATTTTCTGAAAGTTATCTCACATTTGGAGGCTACATGTAAATTATATTTATCTTTTACAGCAGTGGTGTCCAAACTATTTGTCAAAATTGTCCAGTCAAAAGGACTCACAACCCAAAAAATAACATTTAAAACCACAAAAAAAGTAGTTTTTCTTTTACTATTCAACAATAAACTAAGCACACAATGATTCTAATTAAACAAGTGAGTTTTTATTTTGTTGTGTTGTTTTTTGTCTGAAAGGGAAGTTTGAATCACTATAGATCCAAAACTTATTAAAAGAAAGATATCCTGTTTATAAATTTGCTTTGGCTCCGATTAAAAAATATTCGGTCGAGATTCACCCATTGTCTCTCTCTCTCTCTCTTCATAAAAGCTTGTTATATTAAACCAGGTTTACCTAATTGAAAACAGATTTGAGTTCTCTAAAGTCTAAGTAGAAGTCAGCTGATAAATGTGGTCCATATTTTTTTACTTAAAAAAAACCCCCATGTTTTTTAAATTAAAAAAATTAAAAAACATGATTGTTAAAAAACAAATACTTTGTGTTTCATATTTATATTGTAGAAAATCCTTTATTTGTCACCAATAATTTTGCTCTAGTTAAAGAAAAAAATGTCTCTATTTGCATCAATCCCCTGTTCTGGCTGGCCACAGAATCAGTAAAGGGGCCATAAAATGGCCTCTGGGTCGCATTCTGGACATCCATTATATATGGATGGATGTCAGATATTTCCAACTTTTTCAAAAACAAACAAACAAAAAAACAAACAGATATGGAGAAACCCATCTTGATGCTGAACATCTGTTTTATTTCTTGCCATAAAAGGCACATTCATACATTGAATCCCACTGTTTTTGATTGGTTATATTATGTTATATGCATCTACATTTAGGCAGTGCATATACAGTGTTATCATTCCCATTAATAAAGGTAACAATAACATTAAACTTGTTAAACACACACAAAAAAAATAAAAATTCAGCACGTATAACAATTTGTATATGCACAGTTTTAGCATAATAGGAAGTACATGTGTACCCTGTAGTCCACACACTTTTACTTACCTTTTACACCAAAGGAGACACAAGCAGCATTTGTGGGGTTTTTGGGAAAGTCCATAAAGAATATAGTATAGAATGTTATAGAGACATCAGTCCCCAGTCTATTTCCTCTCTGGTTCCTTAAATTGCATAAAACACAAGGTAAGTTGCATCCACATTCTCTCAAAATGCATATTTAACCTCTAGCGTGTCCTCCTTTGGGGGATTTATATAAATTTAATCATGGCGGCCCATTTTTTCTTCTCATCTATTTACACCCTCCGCGACACAAAACAGTAAACTATCCAACCAACAGATGCATACCGTCAGGGAGTATGTTAGAGAACGCTTAGCCCGCACTGTCCTGTCCCACTATGAGACAAACAACATCCATGAATGAATAACTTCCACTTAGGAACATTTTGTTTAGTCTGACACACAGTAAAAGAAAGAAAGAAAAAGATTAGGGCATAGAGAGCAAGGAGAGCAAAGTACTCTTATTTTTGCACTAATCACTGTTTAAACATAGCAGGTCAAAAAAGCAACCACAGCTTGTGCTGGAGATTGGCATTGTTTCAGAAAAGGAAAAACAATACTCATTTAATCAAAATGTAGTGTGCTAATTATTAATTGTCTCCTGTTGTTTATATTCTAGAATGATGCTATAGCATTTGAGTTGTTTTATTCATTAGGTCACATTAAGAACTGACCAGAGGTCAGAATTGGTCGATTCTCCCTTGATTGGCTCTGATCGGTGATCTGAAGGTCGAATTAATATGTTTTCGAATCAGTCCTTCAATTTTCAGTCTCTAAATGCATGCTGATTTAACTTTATGAGTTTATTAAAAGTCAGATAAAGTTTGTATCATATGATCTGATACATAAATGGGGATCATTTGGAACCTGCAATACATTGTTTTTGTCGTCCTTATAGAAAATGAACGAGAAAATAAGAATAGTGGGTCAGACCTCAAAGAAAAACAGAAATACTTCTGTTGGCCATAAAGTGTGTATCTGTTAATTATGTCTGAGATGGGGAAAACAGAACATTTTATAGAACTGAGGAATATTTTTGTCTTTGTCATTTTATATTTCCGGTTAATTTATACAGATGTCCATTATGATTTATTTTAGTATGTTATTAGTATTATCGTACTTATCACTAGATGTGATGACACATCAATACTACCAATTCTTGCCATAGACTGTCCCTCCAACCCTTTTACAGCCGACCTGTAAAATGGATTCAACCATTACGTAATCCTTCTCAGAGGTAAAACAGAGTCCATATGAGAAACTCCAGACATCATTACAGAGATGTTTAATCTTTTGTGTTGAGTAGCTGACCGCTTTTCCTCACAAACATTTCACACACAGATCACGAATGGCAGTTCTTTTGAGCACCGAGGGAGTCATTTTGCAAGCGGAGCACAAACCGGTGCAGAAGTGGAAAAGAAACTGTGTTTTTGCGTCCCTTCCTCTCATCCAATGTTCCTCGCTGCTCTATCTCGGAGCACAAGCGTTCACCCACATCCTGAAGACATGTCCGTCCTTGGAATCGCTCTCAGCCCCGGGGCATTATTAAGACAATAGATGCAAAGAAAACGGCCTTCTGCCTGGTGATGTGACAGAGGGAGTCTTCTGTGAGGGTTATTTGTCCACAGGCTTTTTGATCTTCAGCGTGTTAATAGTGTCACAGACAGAAACGGCGTGGTTGGCCTCTCCCTTTCTGGACATGTCGGGCTCCCAGAGGAAGAACTCGTGGAGGAGGGTGTTGACGGTGTCAGGACACTCCATCATGACCATGTGACTTCCCTCCTCAATGACCTTCAGGAAGGCAAACAGGAGGATCTGGAAGCAGAGACGAAAGGAATGCAAACCTGTCAATATCTAAAACTGGAATGGATCAGAACCACAAATCCATCTGTCATTTCTGTTCTCTATAAGAAGGGTTTTGTTGAAGGTATTAAATGTTAGCTAGTAAGTCTGTTTGCATTTATTGAACGATGAATAATGGGCAATTTCTGACATTTTGATCAGAATTTAATTGAATATGTTGGTGATTTACAGTGTCCAAATTATTATTATTATTAATACTTATTTTATTTTTTTATAAATACAAATTCTTAGCTTTACTTTTATGATGCAAAAGTGTTTGGAATTTTAGCTTCAGTTATTTTATGTTTAGACCATTTTTCATTGTTTTTTTATGTCATTTTAGTTCATCGTGTTAGTTCAGTTACTCTTATTGTTTGTGTTTTGGATTTATTTACTTAGATTTGTATTTATCTGCTTACTGTTCATTCTTTCCTTCTGTTTTAACGGAACGTCCCAGCTGTTAATCATTTCCTCATTTGTCAATGCCTGCTATTTTCCCCAGCTGCATCCACTTGCCTGTAATTAGCTTTTTCCAGTTCCTCTACCATTTCCACTCCCTCCTGAGTACATTTACGCTTTCTGGTCACAATGAGTTTAATGCGAATGTTACAGAGAGAAAATGTTGTTTTAGAAGTCATTTCTGCAATTCATTATTAAAATCATGTGCACCAATCCTGCCACCACCTGTTGCCCACACTTACTTTATAACCACCATTATGCTGCATTCTATTTCTATTCTCAGCAGCATTTATTGCCATTCATCATTTTGTTTTATTTTTACATGGAGGACAAACCTGACAATTTCCTCAAGAAGAGACAGGTGCCAAAGACGACCCAGCGGAGGTGTCTGCTCCTGACAGGGGGATCCTTCACATCCATAACACTGTTTTATGAACATTTATCACTGCTTATATTAATGAAGATTAATCTGGACTGAGAAATTTCAAATAGATCCTGTTGATTTTACACTCAAGATTGTGGAAATATTATATACTTTTATTTGATCAATAAAATATATAGATATATTCCCATTTATGTAGCACTACAGTAAGAGCCCAATTCACTTAATTTACTGATTAATTTAAGTAGTGTACAAATACATTTGTTAGAATTTACCTAATTTAGTTAAGTACAACTCAAAATGGGATTGGAATTTAACTATTCATTATTTCATTTACAAAACTTAATAAGTTTGTGCAAAGACATATAAACTAAAATCTACCCAAATAATTTTTTTTTAAATTTTGCAGTTAAGTTCTAACAGCCTATATCCGAGGTGTACAGTAATTCAGTGCTGCTTCTCCCCCACCTGTTGCTCTGTACTGTCTGCCAGCTGGCTTAAACATGGCTCCTACACATTTATCTCCCTCTCACTTTGGAAATATTTAATATATTTATGCAATAAATAAATAAATTACAGACACAAAGAAATGTCCACAGAAAAAATTTTATGAGAAGATTTTTAAATAATTTTTAAATAATTTTAAATTAAATTTTTGTTGTAATTGATTTTGTGAACAGTCTGATACCATGAGACTGCGATACGTCCACTCATAATGTGTCATATTGTGGAAGCCCCATATCTGCACAGGCATATGTTTCCTGTAGCGTTACTGTACCTCTGCCATGCGCTGGTCCTCCTCCATGGGCACAAACTTGTCACACATGCCGTGAACCAGCAGAATGGGCACAGTGAGCTCAGCATGGTAGACCTCATCGCCCTCAGGCCAGTACTGACCGCTCATCATCGCCCGCAGGACAAATGGAGACACATTGAATGCGTTGCCCTGCTTCAACAACTGCTTCTCTTTTGCACCTTGGCGAGCAAACCCAGCTCTGAAATATGGAGAAAAATTACCAAAATTCTGCACATTTGAAGATCTTATAAAGATTAAAAAGTTATATTATTAGACTTTTTTTTTTTTTTGCTTCAATGGGTGTCATTCTACAACACAAAACCATAGATCTTACTTCAAAAAGCTCCAGGCCAGACAAGGTGAAAGGCAGTGAAGGACACATGATGGAAGCTGGAAGATGGAGCAGAGACTGGGCTCCAGAGCGGTAGGGCCCCCTCCATTGATCATCACTACCTTATGGACCAGATCAGGATATTCATGGGCAAGGAATGTGCAAAATGATACTCTGGAATAGACATAAAGACTAAGTTGGAAAAGCAGTTTTGCACAACTGGGTAAAAAGGTCATTGTAGATAGAAAAAAAGAGTAGATTTAATCTCAGAAATGTTTCTAGAAAAAAAAACAAAGAAATTTCTGAGCTTAAAAAGTTGAACATTTGCTAGAAAAAACCCAAACATTTATAGATTCAATTTCTCAGTTTGAAAAACCAAACATTTACTTGAAAAAATCTCTGAAATCTTCAAAATAGTTTCATAATTTTTCTATAAAAAACAGAAATTTCTGAGTTTCAAGCTGAAAATTTGCTGGAAAAAATTTACTTTTTTTTCTAGAAAATTACAGAGATTAATCTCAGAATTCCTCATTTTCTTTTTCAAAAATTCACAGCTCTTGGGGCTCAGAAATGCTCTTGTTTTTTCTAAGAAATGTTTAAGGTTATTCTCAAAATAAAAGAGTGTTTTGGAGAAAATTAATGCCTTTTTTTTATCGACAACGGTCCTTATACGCCATCATAATTTTCAGGGTTCCCATCAGTGTATTATAAGCTTGGAGGGCCACCAAGCTTTACTTGTGCCCCCTCCAGGCTTAGTATTGCAGGCTTAGCATATATTTAAGCCTGCAAAAAATGCTAACATTTTTTAAATGTTTGCATTTTTTAAGACTTTATAGTTGGTGTTCAGATATAAACCTTCCAATAACACATAATTATCAAGTGATATTATCAAATTTCCTGTTAACTGTAAACAGATTTTAACTCAAAAACAGGGCGGGCAGCTGAATGAATGACTGTCCAGTGGCCCTACCACTGGGCTTAGCAAGTTTTCTGGGGGAAACCTTGATTTTAATTATTTTTGCAAGTACAGAGTCCTCCTGGACTCAATGATTTATGAATCAGACTCACCCATATGAGTGGCCTATGAGAATGTTCCGTTTCCGAGCATATCTCTTGAAGATGGCCCGAAGGTCCTCTGCCAGTGCGTAAAAAGTGTAAGCCGCTGCGATCTGCGGAGCAGTGCTGGCCCCGTGCCCAGCCAGGTCAGGCGCGATCACCTCATAGCCCAGACGGGAGAAAAACTCCAGCTGGCTGCTCCAAATGTCCAGAGAGCCTCCCACGCCGTGCACAAAAAACAGCGCCACATCCGAATGCGTTCCTTTGCAGCTCGAGATGATCCGTGTCGAGTCAATCAGCACGGTGCGTTTAGGCTTGCGACGGCGGCGGCGGGGAGGTGGAGCAGGCTTCTGCTCTCCAGAAGGCAATGGAACCGGGCGAACAGGGTTGGGGTCAGGAGATGAGGGCATCTCTTTGTAGTCAGCGAGCTCCACCTCCACGGTGCTGCAGGGCTCCAGATCTCCATCCTGACACTGCAGGATCTCAGAATGCAAAACATCGCCGAGGTTCTCAATCACCAGCTGGCCATTGCGATAGACCGTGATCTTCCTCTTGCAGCGGACGCAAGAGGAATCATCATCATCAATGGAGTCCCGAGCAGAGGCATCCCTATTGCCATCACAGTCAGTAGTTGTCTTGTTCTTCCCGTCATCTTGTTTTTCCGTGTCCACACGCTGGCGCTCTGGTTTGATGTGCCGCACTCGCAGAACTCTCCCTGGTTTCACCTCCACAAACTCGAACCCATCAGAGGGCTCTGAAGACTCCAGAGGCAGAACCAGGCTGGTGGTCTTCCCCGTCAGGCAGCACAGGATCCCGTCAGTGATGCTGGTCAGCATGGTGCCTTTCTGCTTTGACAAGACAACACAGACACAAAGCTACAGCTAAGTGTCAGGAATGGGAATCAAAGGATGAAATCTTAACTGTTTACGTGGGAGCCTGTTTTTAAGGAATTAAAAATTCAGGTGAAACGTAAAGCTAATATTCTGATCAGAAAGTTTATTATGTGCTCATCCTCTGTGAAGATAGCTCTTTTTAAAGCGTTTTGTACTCCACTATACACTGCCCATCTATGCCGACAAAAAAGTAGCCTGCAGAAACTTTTTTTAAAGTGTCTAGACAGAGTAGTGCTAGCCACATGTTTGCACATAATGCTGTACCCACATATGCATCTGTGCTCAGGAATCTTATGTACAGATGTATGTGTGTCATGCAATAATATAATTGCAATTTTAGTAAATCCTGCTTTTAGTACAGTGAGATTTTCTTCAAGATTGTGGAATCATTGGCGTCATCATTTACTTGTGACTCAGTGAATAATATGTTCCTCCTTCTGCTGTCAGGCATTTAGCCAGGACTTCCTGAAACTGGAAAACTGAGTGGATAGAACAGCACTTTGCTCCAATCTGATGGTTGAAGAACCTAAATAACAGATTAAAACAATAAATATCTTTATTGTTGAGCTCATATGTCTATTTATTCTATAATGTAGCAGTAAAAATGATTTTTGAATTGAAAATGTTGCTTATTTTTTCCAATAAATAGTTTTTGATTAATTGCAATTACTTAATTACAGGCCCTCCAATTATCCATCCATTTTCTTGCACCCTTATCCCTTGTGGGGTCGGGAGGTGCTGGTGCCTATCTCCAGCTGCGTTCCGGGCGAGAGGCGGGGTACACCCTGGACAGGT
>CAEFZY010047213.1:0-35263 GCA_903066815.1 Brachyrhaphis roseni | reverse complement strand
GTCTGGAGCACTTCCGTTTTCAACTCTTTTTGTTTGCTGCATTTCATTCGGGGGTGTTTGCGTCTCTCTTTTTTGTTTGCGTCTCTCTTTTTTGTTTGCCGCATTTAATTTGTGCGCGTGTCTTTTTTTTGTTTGCATGTTTTCTCTTTTGCTGCGCATTTGCACCTGTCGGCCACCGTACCCTTCCCAGAAAAAATATAGCAGCAAAGGAATGTATTACAATAAATCTGGGGTGATAAAACTAATGTGTCTAAGGAAAAAAAGGAACAAAACACACAACATATTGTATGTTTTATGTGATTCAAAATCAAAAAAATCATAAAACATAAAAGTTCTGTTCAATGAAGCACCAAGAATTTGCACAGAAAGGTTTTATACAACAAGCAACTTGGATCTTTTTTGTAGAGAATTTAATTAAAATAACTTCAAGCTTTTATCTTCAAATAAAAGCTGTTAACTAATGTAAAATAATATGTCCATCATTTCCTCACCTGTAACAGTTGTTGTTGTATTTGTTGTAGCTTCCAAATGTGGTCATGTACCCCAAGCAAATGGCATAGGAATAAAATATTTGTGTTCCAGCATCCATCCAGACCTACAGAAGTCAAAATAAATAATTTTTAATAATGTACCATTTTTACTCGTACAAAAATATTGAATGCTAGAGAGATGTACAGCCATGTCAAAATTTAGGACATGGCGACAGCCTTTGTGTTTTTGGATGTGGATGTTTAGTATCAATCTTGACTTTATACAGAAATTCAATTAAAATAGGAAAAATAATAAAATTTAAATAAAGCCCCATTACTGTAAAATTTCAGGTTATTTGCTTAACTGTAGAGGTATTTGTACCTGTGGGTCAGCGAGTCGTGAAGAATTAGGGTATAGGTAGTATTTGATACCGTGGAATGCTCCAGGAAGTGTCATTCCTCTGAAGAACAGCACCACCAATAAAACTAAAGGGAATGTGGCAGTGAAGTATGTAGCCTGCATAAAAAACAAACAAAAAGAACCCCTAAAAACATTTGTAATAAATGAATGCAATCAGAGGAGACCACCAAAGTTTGAAATTTCACACGTTTGGCAGCTTGGAAATTCATAAATACAGTTTCTAAACTGATGAGACAAATCAGCAGATGTCAATGTTGAATTAGTTACAAAACTCCCACTGTTTTATTTTCTATTTACACACCCCCTCTTTGAGTATTACAAAACATATCTATTCATGTGTGACAGAAGAATTACTGTCAGGTTACCTTTGAGGCGCCAGTGATCTCTAAGAGTTCAGGTGTTGACTAATGTAATTTGATCCACAGGCATTGAGGTAAAACTGAGTCAAGCCGCTGTAGGCTTGACTCAGATCCAACAGTCAAGCCTACAGTAAGCCGAGGTTACATGAATACAACCTGAGATGTCTGTGCAGACGATCAAGGCTGGAAAAAAATAACCAGTGGATTTCTAACTTATACATTCCAACAGAAGGTGGCAGACAGTATTACATTTTCAATAAGTTCACATTGTTTTGTTATTCATGCATAAGAAGCTTTGTTTGTTAGTAAAAACTAAGATAAAAACACAGAGGATAAGTGTGACTTCCCAATTGTACTATGAAAAGCCACAAATATTGTGTTACTTTGCTCAAATAAGCCAATTTAGATACATATCTAATCTATCCATCTACGTATCTACCTGTGTATTTGCATTAGAGCCACATTTAACTTAAACGTATGTGGAAGTGGTTGGTGAAACCTGGTCTACATCATACTTCAGTGACTACAGATTTGATTTGTTAAAATTTAATTGTCTTGTGTAAACAACAACAAAAAAGGAAGCTCATATTTTTCATAAAAAATGTAAGATTGTATCATTTGCAACATAAAATATATGCATACATAAATATATGCATACATACTCAAATATTTGAAGAAATAGCGCTATGTAATTTCCACATCAATCACATGCTTTTTGCATCCACCAACAAGACTTGGTCATCAGTTTGGCTTCTTATCAGAAATTGCAGAGATAATTTAAATGATTGGATTCTCATCTCACACCTAGATTTTGAACGAGGCACCGTCCATAAACTTTCTACTGAGTTGAGTTTCGTTATTTTTGTAGCTTAATGTCAGCCTGACCTTCATTGTAAAGCCCTTAAAAATAAACTAGCTGTAGTTTCTCTCAATGTTTTACTGACTACAGTATTCTTATGAGAATTTTTTATATTCCTTTTGTCTCCAGAACAGCAGTCTTTTACTTGAACACGCAAAAGCGCTTTTTTGTCTCAAGTTAAGACAGAGAAACAAATTCTGCGTTGATGGGAATTAACACAGACAGGTACTAAATTCCAGTATAATTGTATCTTAATCACTCAGTTATCCTAATGGAGCACTTAACTCCCAGTATGCATTTATTTTTGGTTGCAACTAGTTGTAAAAGAAGACTGGAGCCGCAAGCTTTTTCACTTGTCTCCAGTGAAACCGGTTTTCAGTAATTCAGCTGTTAGTCTTAAAACTTTCCTTTGTAACAAAACCCTTACATACATCTGTCTCAAATAATGGCTAATTAAACCTTAGTCATTCTAGTATAAGTCCTAGATGTCCACAGTCTTTGTAAAACAAGACCTTACATTTTAGCAATGTTTTCTAGGGTTTGTTACTCCTGAGAACACAGTGAAAACAGACAAGCATAGGTGGGTAGCTGCTCCAAACATTTACAACCTTTTAATTTTATGAAGTAAACTTGGCAGCTGTGCCTTTGAATACTTAAAATAATTCAGAAATGTTCTTCTATACTTGTGTACCTCCTTCAACAAGTGACAAAACTGTCTTTTGGAACTCTGCTATGAATTGTTTAATCTTTTCCAACATCTAATTGTCTAATATAAACACTTAAAATATCATTCAGTTATCTTTGAAAGGTGTCCATTCAGATTAAAGCCTGCATCACACATGATGCACATTAATTTATTTCAGTCTTACCTTCCCTGTGGATCTCACTCCCTTCCATACACAGAAGTAGCAGATGACCCAGGACAGAAAAAGGCACAATGAAAGGTCCCAGCGAACGTTTCCGATTGTCTCTATGCCCGTGGAAATGTTTAACACCCGTCGCCTGCAAAAAGTATGTGAGGTCAATATTGATAAACAAATATTTACAGATCTATGCATGCTCAAATTCAACATAATCTGGAAAAATTACTTTGCAAAGGAAATGTACAGGATCAAACAATAAAATCTTCCAATGACCCAGACTTTCAGGTGGACGATTTGTTTCCATTTCTTTGATTATAACTACAAAAATGTTTTATATCTTAGCTTGATAGTTTTCAAATATGCTTGTTGATTATGTCAGTTTTTGGTGTTTTAGATACAGCAATTCTAATTGGTGACACAGAAAAATAATATCACTTCTACAGCTGCCTAACCCTACCCAAGAGCAAATGAAGACTTTGTTTATTTGTCTAAAGGGCCCTAAGGGGAAATATTAATTGATTCTAAGCCAGACAGCTTTGCTACTTCTCTCTGCAAGGGGACTGTAGTAATGTAATTAAACATGCATAATAACCCCAACTCAGCAGGTTTGAGACTGTTGTGGATCTATTCACTCGATCTACACAGATGACTACCGGTACATCAAGTTAACTTGACTACATCAAGCATTTTTGCTTAAGTCATCTGACTTAAGCAAAAATGCTTAAGTCAGATGATTTGATTTCAGAAAAAGATAAAGTTGTCTTTATCTTGCAATATGAAGCGGAACTAAATTGTTAAGTTTAGTTTCATGGTGTTTTTATATGGAGCAAAGGGTTTCATTATACTTATTTCTAAGCTAACAACTTAGAAGTAAAGAAGTAAATAATATATGTTGTTGTTGTAACCAGATTATTTGTGTTAGATATATCTGACTATTATTATTGGGAAAGAGTCAGTCCCAAAGGGGATTAATTACATCTTAAAACATCTCAGCATTCAAACATGGTAAAGTGGATCATAGTTTTGTGTTATTTCTATTTAGCGGGACATGTTTATTTATTTAAAATTAGGTTAATCTTGGTCCATGATCTTTTCCAGTAATGGTCCATGTGATACACATACTGCTCTTGATTATGACCTGGTAAAATAAGCTACAAGGTCTTTCATCGTACTGCGTTTTGCAAAAAACACAAACTCTAATCCTTTTCATAGGAATTTTATGTGAAAGACCCACAGAAACGAGAACAAAGTGACACATGGCCTGTGTGACACATATACAGAACACCAGCCCTTGAGAACTGAAATTGAAGATTCAATAATAACTTTTTCACCAATCTGTAAAAAAGTTATTTTCCCAAGAGGCTTTTCAAAAAGGTTTCCTCTATGACTTATTATTTATTGTAAGATTTCGCTGAATAAATTTGACTAAACTGAAATCAGTACAGATGTCAAAAGTGTGACTGAAATTATACTAAATTCTATTGAAAGTCTGTGATTAAAACTAAATAAAGTTTTCCGTCAAAATTAAGACTAATCACCTCCGTATTTATAATAAATAATCAGTGACTTCTAGGGAGATAAACATCAAATGGAAATGTGCAGCACTGCAAAGTTCATAAATATTGTCCGTCCGTCCGTCCGTCTTCCAAACCCTACTTGTCCTGTTCAGGATCATAGGAAGCTCACAACAGTCATCCATTGAAAGATGGAGGTTGTTGTTGTCCATCACTTTCAAATCACTGTTGATCTGTGATTATTTTCAACTTAAAATTAGTCCCATATTTATAAACACTTACTGCCAAAACTCTAGAACAGATGACGATGACGCATTCACAGATGAGGTCCAGTTAGCAGTGGTATTATAGTTGTTTATTTCCACACAACGATCTGAAATATATCAGATCTTTGTTAAACATGTAGACTTATCATTATCGATTTTGCAACATGATATGCGGATTTGGTTTATTTTAAACTTTCTATTAAAGGTCGTTTTCCTTTATGCAATGAAATAAAATAGTTTTGTAGATAATCGTGAAGTAATAAAGTCACTTACTTTTAAGGAGGTACATGGGGGTATTTTTGCTTAATTAAAATAATGTACCTGTATTCCATGTGTTATTGCAGCTGGCCCATGGCAGCTTTCCGGAGAACGAGGAGAAGAAGTAGAGGAATGCCCACGCTAAGATCACAACATAGCTGATGTTTCCATAGAAAATGATAATCTGGCTGGCATATCCCATACCTGGAAATAACAATTTTTTTTTTTTTCTTAGATTTCTAGTCTTAATTTTATATTTGATCTTGCAGGTTACTCACCTTCAAACAAGGGGCAGATCTTTCTCCAGCACATGATTCCTCCCTGACTGGTGTACTGGCCCAGTGATGTTTCCAGGACAAACAGAGGAATGCCGCAGGTGATGAGGAAGAGGAAGTAAGGGATGAAGAACGCGCCTGCAAGTGACATTAGACTATGTAACACTCTTACCGAACAGACCTTTGAATTAAGTATACCATCAATAACTGTACATAAGTTTTGAAAAGAACACAGCGGCCTGTGGTGTGGTGTGTCTGCAGACAAAACTAAGCGCTGACCAAGAGCACAACAGAAACTTTGCTCTTGTTGAACAAAAATAATGTCAAGTTTTCTGGATGTCAGTCTAACAAATTTTTCAAAACTTTTCTAATAATAGTCTCAATTGAAACAATGTTTTAATACAGAACTCGTATAACTCATTTTCGTCAGCATGTGCTATATGTAGCTTTTGTTTATAGGGGGAAATTTAAAAATTTAGTCATTGATCTTCAACACTGCAGGATATTTTCGGAAGAGTAGAAAATCAATCTTTTATATCTCAACTCAGTATTCTTGAATGTATGGCATTTAAATAATTAGCTAACTTTTATAACACTGTAGGGAGTTATTTGTAGTCTGCATGTTAAGTGCACAGTTATAGTCAATTACCAATATATTGTGCAGCCTTATCCCTGACATTTTTGATGCCGTTTAGCAGCAAAATTGTGTCCCACATAGTTATAATTATTAACCTAACAACAAAACCCTGATGAAGCTATTGATTATTTTTTAACACACAACAGCTTACAAGTATGTTTTTTGGAGAAAGGTGTTTATTGGCCTTGCCTCATTTCACCTCATTTACATTGCAATACTCAGATTAAAAACAGAAACATTTTTCACCTCTTCACTTTTGGTTTGGGTAATTCACCTCTCGCATGTAGCCAGAGCAGAGATCCACACACGCCTACAATCCTTATCCGACAACACTTGCAAAATTAATGCAAGGGCGTGTTTCTTCTAGCTGGTGTAATAAAATCCACATTACATGTGGAAAAAGTGTTTCCCAACCCTGGTCCTCAAGGCACACTGTCCTACATGTTTTAGGTTTCCCTGCTTTAATGTGCCTGATTCAACTGATTGCAGTTCAACAAACGCCTGTTAATCAGTCATCAATTGAAATCAGCTGGACTGAAGCAAGGAAATACCTAAAACATGCAGGGCAGTGTACCTTGAGGAACAGGGTTGGGAAAGCACAAAAGCGATTTTCTTAAAAGTTTGGTTATCGTGCTGCTGTACCATGCCTGACTGAAATAAAGCATGAAAAAAGAAATGTAAAACACTGACCTATGCATTTTATTTCCAACAAGCGGATGTTTTTGTTTTTTTATTAATCTATAGAAATAAAGTAATACGTTAATCGTTAATCATCTAATGCGCAGCCGCCCGCAGTGTTCAATCTATCCGCTCACCTGTATAAATTAAATACACCTTCATCGCTTCTTCCCGCTTTCGCTCTTCACCGCCACCGATAAGCAGCCATACTCCAAGCATCGCTCCGTTATTTTAAGGATGCTTATTGGTCCCCCGATAAACGACAAAGACCCAGACATTATCATCAATCAATAAAATCCTCAAAGGCCGAACTTACAAACTGGACGTTATGCTGGTTAAGACTCAGCTTTCGTCAACAACGTAGGCGGAAGTGAGAGCGCTGCGCAGCGCAAGTAATAACCCGGCCGGAACGCGGTGCATTAAATAATAAAATATGACTTAACGAAGCTTCGAGGCCGATCAATTTTCCTCGTGGCATTTTAATAATTGAGATACTCGAACCACTCGAGGAATCGTTTCAGCCCTAATCTAGTGTTATGAATTAGAGCTCCCTGGAGGTCAATTGATGTCAGTGGTGAGTCCAACCCCACTGCTTGACTACCTGAAAATTTAGGATGTGTCACTTTATCCAGAAATTGATCAACTTCATTACACAAATGTGGCTATTGCACAAGCATGTAGACACAGTGTTATCATCTGGGATTTTTCCCATCGATACTGTTTTTTTTCTGATTGGATGAGCGAATTCCAAGAGCACAATGTCAGGATTCATCAGGATTAAACAATGAATGATTCTTCAGTCGGCATGAGATATCATTTTCACACGAGTTGGCCTACACAGAGACCCCACCTTAGTCAGCAACACTGAGTGTCTTTTATAGTGCACCCAAGAAGACTTATATTAGTCTTTTGACTCTGGAAATATGGTTGTGTGACACTGCATGAGCTGATCTAAATGACTATCTTCATGCTATTCAAAAAGGTATCAAAGGTTGTGATTACATTTGTATTGACTGGGTGCTTAAGCAGATGGGAAAATATTTTGAAAAATAACTTGTTTATGCACAGAGTGTTCTGTTTGATCGAGAGTTTGCAGTTAGTGCAGCATAACACAGGCCAATCTTAAGCATTTAAATAGTTTAGGAGGGATAGGTAATGAATTCCAATAACTTTTAAACATATCAACACTCAAACAGTTGTCCAAGTTGCTTTGAGCTTTAAGAAAAACTCCCATATTCCACTAAAAATTGGGTTCACAAATATTGTTTATAGGCTACCAAGACAGGGTGAAAGTGGGTTTGCCAAAGGTTATCCAGTGACAGATACTATGGATGCTTTGATCCATGCTATAAAACTAGGTCCACAATTACAGAGCTATTTGGAGGGAAAATGCACTCTTGCTCTGCATGCTCTCTGCAGAACCCTGAGATCCCCTTACCAGGGGAGGTATACAACACATTGATATAAGTAGCTAACCTTGGCTGTTCGGAGCAGCAAACAGTCAGAATTTCCCAATTAGACCAACAGAAAAATCTGTCACTCTGGAAGCTGAGTCCTGTTGAAAATACAATCCTGTTTGGTTCATAATCTTTGAATGCATACTGTTTTGTCTAGTTTGCAGAACGAAAACATCAAGAGTGACTTTCAGCCTCACCACAATTTAATTCAACTGCTTTATATTGCACCAAATTACAACAAATATCTCTTAAATATCTTAAAAGAGAAAGCCAGTTCAGTCCAATAAGGCATTTTCCAAGTTAACTATTTACACTACAATTTATTTACCAAACAGACAGTTATGCCGATATTAAAACTTGTTTATTACCTCATGAACTGTTAACTTTATGACAGATGTCGGTTTTACCTAGAGATGTTGGGTTAGATATGCAGCATGTTAGTTGTAATAGAAGTGTTTGATGAGCTTTAAATTTATTCAAACAAAATTGAAAGGAAATGATGAGTGTTTTTGTCTTCCAAAATGAACTCACCTTTGTACTGATTGAAATACTACACATGCCGACACTGGTTTAGAGGTCATGGCCTCAGATAAAACCACATTCCATCATATTCAGGACTGAAACCAAATTAAAACATCTTATTAAGTTAAATTTGCTTATATCCTCTTTAAAAGTGTGTGACTAAAAAGGGGATCTTAGTCTAATTTAAATGCCCAAATTACCTACATTCTATGTAAGTCAAATTCTTTAATCAAAATATTAGTAACACTTTTAATGCAAAGTTGACCTTCTTAATTGACTTTTCACGCAATTTATAAAGAAGTTTTCCATTAAAAGTTTTATTATTTACTGAATAATGCAAAGTTGACCCTTTTAATGAAACATTCAGTGCACCTTTCCATTAAATGTGTCATTATTTGCCGTGTGACACTTCATGACAACAATCATAAACATTTATGTAGACTCCTTCATATTCTTGACAGGTGTTATATCATGTTTATGACAGCCTCATGTCAGTTTTATGCACACCCCTTCAAATAAAGTGTTACCAAAATATTATTGACAACCTAATTATTTTATCAACTTGATTCACAAAGTGAAATAAATTGTACATAATTACACATAAGCTAATGTTTCAAAGGCTTTATTTATGTGAATTATGATGATATTTTGCTTACAGCTATGAAAACAAGCTAGCTTAGTGAAAAGCATGTTAAATTCTTGCATTTCAAAAGGACTCATTTAATCTGATACAAGCTTATCAGAACTCATATTCTAATTTTGTGAAGATGACTTTATACAATTTTCCTGTTAAATGATTACCTACCAAGTATATCATGTGTCTTAAATGTTTGAATGGTCTGAAACCTAATACAAGGTTGCAGTTTTCAGTAAAAGTTAAAAAGTTGAGTGCTCATTGCTTTAACTTGGCTAGGAAAACACATCCAGTCTTTTATGACTTACCTGTCAAAGCCTGTAAATTTGCTTGTGAACAGTTTTTTTAAATTAATTTTTTGCATGACTATCCAGCTAAGTCCCACATCCCAAGTAGACTAGTAAAAATACTCACCCCCACCATTTTTGTAGCAAAGATATGGAAATCTCCACACATTACCAAGTCCAACAATAGCACCAGCCACACTCAAGATGAACTCTTTTTTGGTCTCCCACTTGCCGCGCTCCTCAGCAGCCTGTGAGGCTTTCTTTCCCGGGAAATGGCCCAGTTTCCAAAGAGTGTCTGCCATCCTGCTGAGAGAGAAATGATCTTTTGGGAGGACTGGTGTGGGTCTTTGGATTGCCTTGCTGTGGGAGCTGGTGTTATGTTCTCACCTAAATGGTTACCAAACTTAAAGGTTGCATTTTGCATGAGCCACAAGATGGTGCTGCAGGAGTATCCCAAAACAGAAACGTGAGTTTAACATGTGAGAAGTGTGATTACATGACTTTGACAAGAGTGTTGTCATACCTGATGAATGACTAATAATTACAGTAACACAGTTTTACCCTAGGCATCGTCTCCATTCACACAGATAAGCTTGTCAGATTTTCCTTTGTGCTTTCACTGGTGTGAAAGTTTGGGAGGCAATCTGTATAAACATGCGCTGCCTTTGAGGGGAGAAACAGAGCCTTGCACAAGCTTTTTCACATTTTGTAATGATGCAAAAACAAACTTCAAAGGATTTTGATTGATTATAATTTTTTTATTATTATCATTCAGATGAAACTGACGCATGGTAAATTTTTGAAAATGCTCCCTTTACTGCTTTAAATATTTTTGGGGTGTTCCTCTAGCAACTTTATTTATCCAGAAACATTTGGCAAATTTTTTTTGCATAACATATCAAAGTCAGCCAAATTGCATTGGGAGCATGTTTGAACATCTAATTTGAAGTCCTGCCACAGACCCTCAATTATATTTAATTCCAGACTTTGACTAGGTCTGCACAAGAAATGAGCAGACCTTGTCCTAAACTGTTTTTATAGCTCTGGCTGAAAGTTCAGGAATGCTTTTCTGCTGTAGAGCGAACTTCCACCTCAGCCACCCTCCAACAGGATTGCGGTGTATCTAGCTCTGCCCATCTTTCTGTCAAGAAAAGAAAAGAAAAGCATTTAGTCAGGATGATTCTGTCCAGTTTTTATTTACACACATAGCCTTGTACATGTTAGTTTTGCTCATTATCTCCTTTTAAGGTCTAAATTGCAACCACTGCTCCAAATAGCCTAAAAATGCATCACTTCAGTGGCAAATAGTTTTTGGGTTTTTATAAACAGGCCATTTTCACATCTGGGTATTTTTGTGGGATAGAGCTATATCTGACTATTGTTATTCACCTGGCACATGAGGAACTTCGCTGATGTTCATCAGAACAAGTCAGTGTAATGAACTGTAATTAGACTGTATGTCAAGAGACATAAATCACAAGAAACTTTTTGTTTTATACCTGCACTTCTCAGTATAGAGTTGTCACAGTAGGCGATGTCTTAATCAGTTTCAGGGCTTTCAGTCATTCTTTCCTCTCCAGGGTTACTTCTGTTCAGCTCAAGATTTCAAAGTCACAGCAGGGGGGACCCCAGGGTCGTTGCCCTCCACCTGAGTGCACAATAATCTACTATGTCTCTGCTGCAGCTTGTTGGCTTGTAATTTGGGCTTTCAGTTTTCCCACAGGAGCTTTTTATCCCTTCCAGCCAAATGTCTGAATATTAACCAGTGATGGACTTAAAATCATTTAATCTATAAACTAAACGATGCTCAACAAAACTGGAGTGTAAGTTTGGGAGGCAATCTCTATTTTTTTGATTAAATGAACAAAGCATTTGCAAATTTATAGAGTTTGTGTTACATTATCGTATCTTGTAACTCTCACAACCCTGGAGTGTTTGGATTTTGGTTTTCCATTGTGCTAGTATTTTGATAATTTCTTGGCAACCTATTTATATTGCATAAGTTTTGTCATATACTTTTCAGTTCTCTGTAATTATTGTTGCAGAGAAGCACAGTGATGTAACATGGTCATCATTGTTCATTATGCGTCATGTCAATGATAAAGATCCAAAAATAATACAAATTGTTTAACAAGTCAATCAACATTATTTGGTAACAGTCAAGAGAAGACTAAAATCTTTCAAACACAAAAAAACACAGTTTTTGTTTTTACAGCCAAGAAGCTAGTAATTGTCACATTGGTGATTTTGTTAATTATTTGCTAACATAGGATTTCCCCCTTCCCCATTTAATTAATGTTGTTAAGTTTAAGGAAGTATCTTCCTAAACGCAAAAATAAAGAGGAGGTGTCAGGGAAGCCAGTGAGACAAAATGCTACAGCTACAAATAATGAAGCTGTTTAATGGTTTTTACACTAAGGTGCTAACAAGAGCTAATCCTGCTGTACAGTACTTTTTGTAGTCAAGAAATTGCTGGCTGGGTCCCAAGTAGAGGAACGGAATTTTAGTTGTTACAATAAAATGCTTCAAGTGTTTTTAATCAGTTGTTTATATGTAATGTGAAGCATCGGTCTGCTAAGCAGCATGTGATTAACTGTGAGAACAAAGTACAGCTCTGTATACTGTACACACAAATTTAAAAATGTCAGCAGTCTCATCACAGGGGATTGCTGCTGGCTTTCTGAACGGTTGCCAGATGAGATGGGGGAAATATTTGTTATCCTAACATTAATATTTCAGGAATGTGAAGCTGGAGATAAAGGAGAATATCCACACAGTGGATCTAGAAACTGGACAAAGAAAGTCTTGAACTCCTATGATTTAAAGCAGAGAAGCTTTATGCCAGGAAGAGATTGTACTTGTTGATCCATCCTGTTTGTTCCTGATGTGCTGACTTATTGTAAAACTTTCTAACCTTGACATTTATCTCTGCAGTTCTTAAACAGATTATTCTAAGAATTGTCTATGTTTATGTTTCTTCTGGCAAAATAACTTCTAATAACTTTGATACCTTAATTCTTCATTCTTCCTGCACACTTACTAAAATGTAATTTCAGCTGGTTCATATTTTTATATATCTATCCCAACATCCTCAGGGCTTGTTTTTGCCACATTAGGCAACTCAAGCAAACTGAAGATTATGCATAAAAAAAGACAATGAGAACAGTAACAATAAAAACAACTGTAAAACAATATTTTTTTTAGACTATAACTCTTTATAGTCTAAACAAAAACTTATCTTCTCCTTCATAGCTTGCCAAATAATTGCTACTTTTGCTGCCTGATAGTTTATTTGCTGGGTCTCAAGCTAAAATTTCTTAAGGACAGGCGTGTTTTACACCCTGTAGACATGGAAACCCATACTATTATTTTTTTCAACATTTTATTTTGTCTATGTAGCATCGTGCCTCTTTGACATAATATGTCAGTCACATTTTATGATAATATACATTACTTCATTTTTTTATTTGGTTCATTTTGAGCAGGCAGCCAAAGGGTTCAGATAACAGTTACTGCTCTGTAAGCCTCTAAACTCACAATAATTAAACTGAGATCCTTCAAGGAATGTGTTTTAAGGTCATATTTCATAAGCAATGTTTCTCTGTGTGACATCAAGGGAAATAAACATAAAAAAATCAAGGTGACAGGAAGAAATATAGATCCCCACAAGTTTGGTACATCCTTGCATACAGTTTGCAGATATCTGTATGTGCTATTCATTTGTTTAAACAAGTACATGTAAGTATAAACAGCATGAACTTGTCCAGTCTTGTTACTGGCCAGAGGGGGAGAAAGGCTCCCTTTTGAAGATGAAAGTGCTTTGGTGTAAAATGTTTCAATCATGGAATAAAGGTCCTTGTGAAGAAGCTGGCTGAAGCTGGTAGGAGTATCATTAAAGGAGTGCTGTACGGAAATGGACAGGAGAGAAAGAAGTCATAAATCCAAAATGAAAATAGCCTTTTAAATTTGGAGAGACTTGTTATGGTCTTACGAAACAAAACAGCTTCTTACACAGGATTTAACACAGACGATGATAAATTGCTAATTATTTTTGGCTTCAAAAGTTCTTTACCCTTCAGCATTATAGCTGCTTCATCTCTGAGCTGCCTAATAATTAACAGACCTGGTGACTGATCACAACTGGCAGCCACATATGGCGTGATATTAAACTGCACTCTGCACATTTGAAAGATAGTGCGGTATGCTTTGAAATATGAGTTATTGCCTTTTACCTAACAGTGTTTCTCGATTGACTTGGAACACTTTTGGCTTCAGAATTAAAATTCTCATAACTTTTAGTTGAACTTCCACAACATTTTGCCATCTGTGCACATCATAGTGACAATTTCTCACTCCTCCCAACAAGTTGCAGATCCTTCTAGACATGCATCATCTGCCTCCGTGCAAGTTCACACTATTATCATTTGCTCATATTAAAAAAATCTGTCAAAATAAACTAACAAATTATGGGAAATAACTAATCAGCAAACTAATAGTTCCTGTAAAACAATAGTGTGGATCAGTGTTTTTATTTCGATGGAGTTGTTTCCTCCACCCTAAAAAAAAACTCCATCGTTTTAGACACATTCTCCTGACTTGTGTCCCTCTTCTCAGGGCTGAAGCTTGGCTAAACACACATGAAGTCAGCATTAATTGTTCTTTTTTTTTGGCTCCTGCTTCCCTAGGATGCTGACATGCCCTAATATTTTATCTGGCATAAAAAAAACAGTTTACAACACAAGTGTGAGAATACTGAACAATAATTCAACACTACAGCTGCATTGCACTGCTGTCATCTTGTCATATACACAGCATACAGTGGGACAGAAGCATATCATTTATTACATTTACACTACAGTGAAGACTCACTGTATTTTAATATTACAGTAAATATTTACCAGATTTGGAGTCTTTCTCTGCCTGAAGGTGAAATATGCAGCATACAACCAGAATCTATGTACCGGCTATGGATGCAGTGTGATGACATCACTGCAGAGGGTGGATTCACCACTTGAGGAAACTCTCTGCTTGCTGCATTGTCAGGGATGATATTGGCTGTGATTTTGATGATAATTTGTGACCAAACAGAATATCCTGATGTCCAATAATGATTTACAACACTGTATGTTCCAGTTTAGTTCCAATATGCACCGCAATATTGTTTACAACTGACAACAGCTTCACCCAAAGAATGTTGCTGATGTTTTTTATAAATAGGTTGATTCACTGCTGTGGATAAATTAAAAATAGTTATTTCAACAATAGTTTGAGTAGTTCTAACTCTTTCAAGTGTTAAAACTACTCAGTTTCTTGTTGAAATAACTCTGAAAAGAGTTAAATTAACACCAATTCTGATAAGGACCAAATAGACTCGGCATGGTGTTGATTTAACTCTGCAGAATTTACTAGTAGGCAGTAAATCAAGTGCACATGAAGTGAAGGAAGTCAGGAGGTTGCAGGAGTGCCCCAGGCTTTGGTGGACTTATACGAGCATAAAGTGACTCTCAAGTACCAACAAGCTAAAAGAAAACATGGTTCAGACAGCTGAGGTTTGGTAAGACTTTCACTCAGGATCAAGATTTTTGGCAAGCCAGGATAAACCTTGGGATGTAGACAGAGTGCTCATAAAATTCAACCCTGGTTCTAAAACACCAGACCAGTATGTTATCCTCACAGTAATATTGAAAGGTTCTTGAGGACTTACCAAAACAACAGTCATGAACTTGGAAAAAGCCTAACTTGTCTCTTGTGGGGGGGTTTAAAGATTGTGATGTACCTGCTTACTCAGCATCTGGTCCTTGCACTATACGTACTCTTTGCGGTTTTTAGATTTATGTTCTCTGTCTGTCATTTGCTGCGTTTCTATTAGCTTAACCATCACCTTCGCCGGAGGCAGTTGTTAGCTAAGAAATTGCTGCCAATTACTCAATGTTCTTTCTCTACCGAAGATTCAATCAGCTGAGTCATTCCGATTTCAACTAGCTATTAAAGGAGCTGCTGCAGAAACAAACGACATGTAATCTGTATTTTTTCACCCCTACTAGAACAGTCCGTACCTACCTTTTTTACCCTAAAACAAAACCAGTAAGAGAGCTATTGCTGATATTAAGTCTGTGTATATCTTCTTTTTCATAGGAAGCCCTCTGAAAAATATGAATGTTTCTTCCTGTTGTCATCACATGCTTACCTAAGATGAAGGATTGCTGGAATGACAACCATTTGACCATTTGATTCAATCAGGGGCGCCATATAGGGGGGAAAGTTATGACAATTCCAAGGGCCCCTGACCGACAGGGGGCCCTCCGCAATTTATTTATTTATTAATTTTTTCATAGAAATAACAAAACAATTGGGGCCCTGTCAATTACAAAATTAATTAGATTGTGTTTTCTAAAATAGTTTTTAGCAGTAAAAATCAAATGTTGCCCCTCCCACACCAAAAAGCAGACGTCCATATTTGCACTGAACCCCCTGGATCTGCGTGAAATGGAGATCCATTTCATAAAGCAGTACAAGACTGCATGAAGTAGTCAGTACAAGACTGCTTCAGTACAAGACTGCTTCAGTACAAGACAAGAACGACTGTGGCGGTTACTATGCTGCTAAGGAAAATAATAAAGTCAGGTTTTCAAAAAAAAGAGAGAGGGAGAGAGAAAAAGGTAAAATTGTCAATTTAGAACCCAGTTTTTCTCCAAGAGAGGTGGATAGACTATATGAGATGATCAACCATTTAGCATAAATAGCTCAGTTGCCTCATGTTTGCCTCCAAACATATTTTTTTTATTAAAGTTATGTACTGCAACTTGAATAAAATGCAACAACATAGCATTTTTTGAGAAGTCTGGATTGCTTCATCTATTGTAATCTGGCTTTTATGCTGCTTTTGGAGTATTAGTTCCTTTGTCTCTAAAAAATTTTTTTAGCCCATGTTGGACCAGGACTTGTGTCAGCCACATTTATTTGGACATTTGACTTGTTTACCTTTCTGAGTGCTATGATGAGAGGACGTCTTCATGCTGCTTTACATGCATGTAACTGTAGTAATTTATTGTAGATGTTGTCTTGGTGCTTATTACATTTAATTGGAGAAATATAACAAAGTTTAAATAAATGACCTTGACCGTACTATATTGCTAAGAAATAAAACTGAAATCGGTCAAAACAGGAACTGCAGGTCAGACTTAAAAGAAATGTAATGATTGAAAAAACAATCACTTTTGTTAACTTTTTGTTAACAAAAACAAAAAGTCAAAAGTTAAAAATCAAATCAGTAAAATAAATCCAAAAACGAATGACAACAATTCTCTTTATTTTTTAATAATTTTTATTTACTTTTAAATGTATTCATTCATTTACATACATTTTTGGGATAGTATTAAAAAAAAAAAGAATGCTAATAATTACCAAGTCCTTGGTCATTAGGAACATTGACACATTAAATTAGTGTAATTTTGCTTATCAAAATATCTTTCCCATAAATCTTAAAAGCACTACGGCATTGTGCTTACATCGTTTACACATAAAACTTCAAAGTTGCCTCTTATGCAGGTTTCAGACCAGATCTGATCTGTAAGTTGTTGTTCCTTGTAATAATTTTCTAAAAACACAAAGCTTAAAAAAATGCCTTAAGAATAACAAAAATAACCATATTTATATCTTTACCAAAAATTGTTTCACACTTGTATCTCCATCTCAGCTGCACAACTTCCCTTGTATTCACTAACGCCAGGCGTAAGTCCACTGTCTGGGTTCAAAGGGTACCGCTCAGGTTGCTTTGTGTCGCTGTTCAGCTTTTCAGGACGGCAAAGCTTCTGGAGTCTCTGTGGGAGCAGAATCAACTGAGTTCATTCACCAAACAAATCCCCATTCCACTAAACAAACAAGCAATGCTCAATGGATGGTTCCTGCTGTTCAGACTTCTTCCTCTGACCTTCCGGTGACCTTCTTGTAGTGTTTAGTAGAAAATGTCTCAACAGCAATCAAAAGATTTTGTCCAAATATTGTGCTCCCCCTTTGGGATGGGTTTTAATAACTTTGTGATCTCTTTATTTATCAATGGTAGATGAGGACTTAGAGTCTAAGTTATGGTCTTTTGTCTAAGCCTTAGACAAAATATCATAACTCACGTTGGTCCGTACGGAGAGAAATATCTGTCATAATTTGTTCTTGTACAATTCCTTCAGATCAACTACTACATAAAAGATGCATTTACTTTCCTCAGCTCATCCTTCAGGTTTTAACAAGATTTGGGTCTGGGTACTGATAGTCACAGAAGAAAGTGGATTTTGTATCTGGTAAGCTTTCTTCTGTGTGGCTTTTACCAAATGTATAAAATCCTTATCTATCTGAAAGAACAATTTCCTTCAGTTTTCTTGCAGAATTCACCAGATTTATATTTAAAATGTTCTGGTATTGCAATGGATTCTTCATGCTATGTACTCTTTCAAGTTTCCTAGGGCCTTTGGTAGAGAAACAGGCCCACAGCATCACATATCCTTTACCATACTTAACAGTATCTATGAGGTACTTTTTTAAAAAATAATCACAGTGCTCAGTAATGTTTAATTGGTAATCTAATCTAATATCTAATTTCTTTTATCCACTGGCCACTAGGCCAGATGAAGACACATTTTATCTTGCCTTGCACAGTGAGCAGGTTGTAAGCAGGTAAAAAAAAAATCTACCTATCAGAGAATGGTGGGAAATCAAGTGTGCTTTGCACCCAGTAGAGGCTCTCAGTGAGCCAACTGGATGTTTCAGAGGCATGTCAGAGTATGACTTCTCTCATGCAGCTGTGTTATTATATAGATGGGTGGGTTAAAAACTCAAACACTGCTGTTAGCTAAATTAAAATAACTAAACATCTTAGGGAATATTCTAACATTTTTGGGTTTTTATGTTAAGTTTGAATAAACTTCAGGTTGGGATTCTCTTCAGGAAAAACAGAAAAGAGATTTGGGTAAGAAAGTTATGAACTTTGCTCAGTTTTTTTCTGAGCTAAATGTAGCTGTTTGGATAGCTATAGTTAAATTCCCTCTGACAAAATAAAAAGAGCAAAATTATTCACTATTACACAAGACAACATTTGGAATAAAAATGTGTAGAGCTGTCATGTGTTCTGCTTGTGTGTTAAAGGTTGTCATTTTTCATATGTGTTAAAAATGTCCTGCATTATTTGTTCTACTATATCAATGTGACCCAGATTAATCTCAACTATTTCAATAGCTGAATGGCAATATGGTGTGGTGGGATTTATGTATTTGCTTTTCATAAAAACATTAGCAGACTTGCTTGTGGTGTTGTTGACAAGGTGATGCGGATGTGTGTTTATTTGCATGTAAAGTAAAGAAACGTGATCAGATCATTAAGAGTGAATTTTAATACCAGGTGTGAATGATCAGCCTTCACATGCCTACTTTTATCTGAATCTGCCAAGATTCAGACCCTGCCAGGCGTGAACAGGGTCTGACTCAGAGCCTTTTGGGGTCAAACACTCCTGGAGTGTTTGGAAACAAACAATGACTGTGTGGAAAAGAGCATCACAGTCACTGTTAAATGCAGAACAGGATGTATGATGCTGTGGGTCTGTTTATTCTTTTCAAATAGCCTGAGAACCATTTAAGAATGCATGTAATCATGAACTTGAAAGCTTTCAAATAAATATTTGGTAGAAAATTAAAGATGGATCATCTCTGTGACTTTTAGCAGGATCATGACCCCAAATATCAGGATAAAGTAACACAGTAATACACATTAACGCAGGGAAATTCTGCAAAGAGGAACAGTCAAAGATCATTCCTTTTGTTTGCCAAAGGAGAAGACTAAATTATCTACAAAATCAATTAGTGCAATCAGTGCACTAATTATTGCACTAATAATTATTGCACTAATTACGGCACTAATCAGTGAGAGACTGAGACTCTAATTGTGACTCTAATTGACTCTAATCCAATTGCTAAGTGGGAAAAGATTAATTTGTTCGTCCTTTACACAAATCTATACTAGATAAAAGTGGAGGATGTCATAAAGGAGAAAGTGAACCACTGAAAAATACAGATTTACATTTGAGTGATTAATCCTGGATTTATCTTTTTCATAGCACTTTTTGGTGTCAAGCATTTTTCTAGCAGTTTGAAAATGTAATAAAAATAAAAGTTAAACCCACATATGAGTTACCTTGTATTTTGTACAGCAAAATCATAGAAATTTCTGAAGTTTTTTTTAATTTAATATTAATATTAGTTATTGCATGTTAAGAAAGGCAGCATGGCAGGCTGTTGAGCCTTTCTGAAGAACATGTAAACAGAACCAATATTTAGGCAATCAAACATCCAAACATGATCATTTGAAGATGCTCTAAAGCTTTAACCTACCCCTTCAAAACTGACTGAAATACGAACTAGGAATGAGTCTAAAAGTAGAAGATAATGTGACTTTTGTAACCTTGGATACAGCACCAGCACCCACATGAACCTTGACATTAAAGTTATTTGCCTAACAATCTAAGCAGTGGTATTAATGTTGTGATTGAGCACACTAGCTCTGCAGAGCCTGCAGGAAAAGCTTTGTCACTAATCTAAAAAAACCAAATTATTATAAAGCACATTAAATCAAATTTGGTATGCTTGTTCAGCACAAGAATAATCAACGTGAAGAATAAGATTTAAGTGTTTTAACTAAATAAAATGCTTTAGGTAGAGTTGTATCTAAGTCATTACAAAGCTGTGACCATCAGTGGGTCCTGTTTGTTCTCAGAAATGTCCTAATGAGTGACTGTGCCTTTTTAAAAATGTGATTTTATCTTTTCCATTTTGCTAAACTAACCCTTATCTTATTTCAGTAATTCATTTTAGTTTCCATTGACAAACTAAAATATTCTAAATGGACAGAAATAAACACCATAAATTTACTAGTTATTGTGTAATGAATGTACACGACATGTTTCACACTTTAAATTCAGTTATTGAAAAAATAATTATTAAAGAAGACAAAAGTAGATATAACAAGTCCATGCATTTAAATGGACCTTTTCAATCAAACCCTTCTAAAGGCAAAATATGTGGTAATGAGAGTGTTTGTTTGTCCAGCTGTTGCAGCTTTCGAAAGTGCAAACAGGGCCACAGTTTGCACTTTCACACACATCCTTATTTATGTTTTGTTTTGTCCAGAGACAAGAGTCGAGGAAATCACCATTAGAGTCCCAGTTGGAGAATGTTGTGCTATGAGCTTCTAGCAGAAATCCCATTTCTAGCTTAGGGTGCAATTGTTGAATAAACCAAATGTTATGAAAAGAACAGTGAAGCCAAAATAGCAGAGATGCAGCAATCAGGCTTTTCCTGGATGACACAGATTTCCAGTTTCCTTTGAGATCTGCTTTGACTGATTCCGACCTTGACAGGCTACATTTTTTTGCAACAGACAAAAAATAAATAAATACTGCAGCTTTTTTGCTAGAGGAAGTAGTTTTGAAGATTATCTCAATTAATTCATAACTTCACATAATTTTCCGTGCAGTCGTGAAAAACTTTCTATACAGAGTTCCTGGATGTTTTAAAAGTAATAGTAGAAATGTGTTTAATTTTACTCTACATGTTATAAACATTTACCTAACCTTTATTGAACTAAAAAACATGCATGACAGTACATGCTGATGTTTGATTTATTTACAGATAGAAAGTGGCTGGAGTTTAGTTTTGTCTCAATGTCCTGAAAGGCTGGAGCCCTGCAACTTTTAGATGTGTCACTACTTCAAAAATAATTAGCTTATTAGGTGCATTCTGTACAACAAGACAATGAAGAGGCAATATAGCCATTTGATAGAGATGTGTTAGACCAACTTTACGTCTAAAAGTTGCAGGACATGAAGCCTTATGTACTGGAGTTTGAAACCTCTGGATCAGAGCCAATGAAGGAAAAATAGGCCGATTCCAAGCTGTAGTGACTGCTGCATCTCTCCAACATACTTCTCAAATAAAGTGTGTCATTATACTCAAGCTCAAATCTGGATTTACAGATTCATACCTCTAAAAGCGTTCCCTCCATCTGAGTGAGCTTAAACAGGATCCACAGTGGAACCATGAGAACGCAGAAGAGTCCAAGGAACCAACCCAAAGCATAGGCCCAGGTAGGGTAGATGTAGGTTTTATTGAACTTCAGAGGCTTGTATCTCACCACAGAAAAGATGAAGGTACCCTGACAAAAAAAAAATATACTATATATATAGTTTTTTCTTACAGTTTGTATTTAAACATAAAATATTTTTCCTCAGAAATATTTCTAACTTTATTCTGTGCCTTCCTGAGAAGCCATGACCCTTTCTATTACCAATTTCTTCTGCTTATGTTTTTTGTCAGACATAAATCTTTCAGGGTATCAAACAGATTTTAACATAATTTACCTTCTTGTTTAAAAAAGGAACTGAATTGTTTATTTGCATCTCTTAATGTATTTCTAGCACTGTATAAAAATGACTTAAGTTGTTAAACAAAAAATCTGCAGAATGTCCCAATCTTCGTATCTGATTGTTCAAAAATCGTCAGAATAATTCCTAGAATAATCTTCTACTGAAATAATTATTAAAAAAGCCCTTATTTTTTTTATCAGCCTATGTTTTTGGACTTTCTCTGGTTGTCTTTGTCTTCTATTAGAATAAATTCGATGACCTGGAACAACCAAGTGTGACAAAAAGGGAAAAAATTCACTTTCTTCACACTTTCTACCATTTACTGACTCACCAGACACACAGTAGGTGTTACATAAAGCCAGCAAATCTTCATCAGAGGCCATGGACGGTAACCAATCATGTCTTCAATGTTATCATAGAGACGATCTGCACCTATTCAGGAAAATCAGAAACCAAAGCATTTTGCACAGAGCATTAAATACAAATTTTAAAGCATGACTAAAGTAAGATGGATTAAATCTTATTCTTCACATTAAACTGCAACAAGAATGCTTTAATAGTATACTAGCAATGTGTGCACATTTGCATATAAAATCTCAGCAGCAAATGCAAATTTGACAAATGCTTCGCAGACAGTGTGTCTCTCTGGAGGTAGAAGGAGATCTGATCATGTTATACGCATCCTGAGTCAGAAATTGCTCCAACTCATGTTTTAATTTTATATGAAATATTTTGCCTGTTTTTGCTAATTTATTTTCATCGTGGTTACAAAGATCGTGGTTTAAATTACATTTCCTGTTTAGTTGCTATGCATAATTTTGCCAGATTTACCTCTATTTTTTTTTTTTTGTATTTGCCCTTTAGAATTACATTACAATGAACTAACACTTCACACATGTCAAGCTATCCCAGGAAAGTCCATTGTAAGCTGGAACACAATCAGAACACTTTGTCAAAACTGCTGACTGACCGCAGCAATCACTGCCTGTGGACACGCGGATCAGGACGGCTCTCTATGGGGAGCAGCAGGTGGAAAACGCTGACAAACCCGAACAGTCCTCATCGAATGGCATCGGGCACAGGACATCCGGGATAAGATCACACATGCATTCCAAGAGAGATTCTGTAACCTAATCATGCAGCTTTCTGAAGCAGCGATGGAGTCAGAGCTTCAAACAGAGGTCATTACTGTCCAAATCCAACAACGTTATCTGTGGCATTTTAATAAAGCCTTATCTAAAGTACAGTTATTAAACTCTCATATACTTTGATGTGTCAGTAAATTACATTATCCTATTTTATGACTAAGTCAGTCACAGACAGCTGGTGGCCATGACAAATACCACTAAAACTGTTGGTTCTAGGTACAAGTGAAGAATAAGAAGATCAGGAAGTTTATCGGTTAAAGTTACTGAACTCATTATTAGTCAGCAGAGCTGTGCATCTCTGAAGCTCCTCCAGAGTTACCAGAGGTTTCTCAGCTCCTTCCCTGGTTATAGCACCTCTTGTCAGTCCTTTACAGAGTACTGATGTACTTATATCAAATTCAGATCTATTTACTAAGTAGGTGACCTCCGAAGGTAATTTGTTGCACTGGGTTTTATTTAGGGGCATCAGAGTAAAAGAGGTTGCATAACAATGTAAAAGTTTCCTTCAACCTTGCACTATTACACTTAATTTTATCGGCTAAAATCCCAATAAACTACTTTATTGGGACTTTATCACAAAGTTGTCGCATGTTGTAGCATGACGAAATACACAAAAACATTAATGGCCATAAATACTTTTGAAAAACACTCTTGTTTATTCTTGAGGGAGTACAGCTCTTTATAAATACATCCATCACATGTTTACTTACTTTACAAAAAAAAGAGAGACACAGGAAACTTTGTGTCTGTGTTTGACCTCAGCTACACCACTCCACATGTTTCTCAAAATTGAGTTTTTAAAATCTCCACGTTGCAAAGCCTCTTTAAAAGCCTACGTGGTTATTTTCTGGCCAAAAAACTGTGGGCAAGTTGTGCAAATGCAGCAGGAAATCTCAGGTTTTGGAAAGTATCAGCGTGAATAGCGCCATGTTTATAGTAGAGAACCACAAAGCCAACATCAAGTTGCTGAGTGTTGTGATTTTAAACACTGAAAACAGGCAAATGTTTCAGGGTGATTGAGGAACTTACCATATATCCATCCAATTGCTATGGATTGACACACTGAAAGTAGGAGAAGGTTATTGCCACTGCAAACATAGTGATCAAAGAGTTGGAGGAAATATAAGCCCCCCTACAGGAAGAAAAAAGGCTCACCATCAGGTCAAACACAAAAGCAGAAGACTCAAATGTCCAGTAACTCACACTTCCAAACAGCAAGTTTAATTATCGGATTGAGTGTGTTGACAGAACTCAGAGTTCTCACCTCTGTGACGAGAAGGAGGCCGAGAAAGAAGCAAACAGCGCAGAGACAAAGCAGCAGCAGTTCTCTGCGATAAGCTCTTCGAAACACAGAGGGGAACATATCTGTCACTGAGGTCATCAGACACTCCAGGCTCACAAACTGATGAGACAAACACAAATTAAAAACTGACAGATGACACAAGATGGAACTAACATCAGACTTTTTAACATTTTAATTCAGACAAAGTTGGGATAACAGTGTGGGGGATTGGATTTCAGACATCACGTGTATTGCTTTTCCATCAGACATTTAGATGGGTTGTGTAACACAGATGGACACATTGAGAAAGTTTCCAGTCCATCAGAAGGACAAACAGTATGATGAAATAAGCAAAAAGATAAAACATAAAGTGGTAAAATATTCTGAGAAGCTGCCAGATTTTCCAAGCCTCTTTTCTTCCTCCCAGCTGTCATGAATTGGTGGTGAGGTGGTGACGCTGGAAACCCAGGTAGTATATGGAAAAAATTATGTTTTAATGATAAATTAACAGAAAAACAGTCCAAAAACCGAGGCAGCACTGCAGAGCGGAAACAAGGTTCAGCACAGGTAGTGCAAGGCAAACGAATGGACATGTACACAGATTGGCTGACATCAGACAAGGACCCCACAGGAACAACAGACACAGATGGGATTAAATACACAGAGGGTAATCAAGGAACGAGACACACCTGGGAACAATCAAGGGGAGGACAGGAGCACAGAGACACAGAACTCGAAATAAATACACAGAAAACTCGAAAATAAACACAGAAAAACACAGATCCTGACACCAGCAGCTGTTAGATCATCACTGATCCCAGCAAAAATCAAGACATGTTTACATACATGCTGGCATTTGCACAATCATTTTTCAATAACATTTATGCTGTTAATTCACATCCATTTGTCTGTGCTGCACTGATAATGATGTATTATAAATTCCCTGTTGTGTTATTATTATTGAACACACATGCACAGTTTATTTTCTTATGTCATGTACTCAGTTGTACTTTATGTCAACAACCATAAAAAAAAAAAATAAATAAATGAGCAGAGTGCTAACCATTGGAGCCAGCAAGCAGTGAAAAGAACCTAAATGATCCAGGTTTGATAAATAAATAAATTCATTGGGATATTGTTAACATTTTACCTGTGTGTCTGCACCCAACAAGATGACCATGACGAAGAAGCAAACAGCCCACAGCTGAGGCAAGGGCATCATGGCTACAGCACGAGGATAGGCAATGAACGCCAAGCCGGGTCCTGTTGGAATTAGTGCAGTATATTGAATGCAAAACAAAAAAATAACCGTGATTTTCACCCTACTTACTGGAAACATGAAGTCAACAATGAGCTGCAAAACTGCCTGCCGATAAATAGCTTAATGACTATGTGCTTAAGTTTCTCTCTCTAAATATCTGAGTGTATTTATTGGGACCTACACTAAAATCATTTAATATGTAATCTCAGAAATATTATTCTAGTAATGTTTGAGTTCAGCATATTTAAAATTTAACTTTCCCAAAAATGTTCAAACCATGATGCTCCCTGAAATCAACAAACGCAACAACCATTGTGTCCTACATATTAAATCAAAGTGTCACTGATGACAGGTGTGTTACATTTTCAAACAAAAGCAGAGATCTTACCAGAAGCAGCCACCTGGGATATTGGTAGTCCTTGTTCATATGACATAAATCCCAAAACAGAAAAGATGGCAAACCCCGCCACAAAACTAGAGCCGCCGTTCACCAGACACAGAACAAATGTGTCCCTGCGGATGCAGACCAAAATATTTCTCATGTTTGAAAATAAAACTAAATAGAAGAAAAACAATTATAAATTCCACAGAAAATATGTTTTACGGCTGATGTCTTAAAGTTTATTGTAACATTTAAAATGTGTTTTCAGCTCTAACAATTTAAAGTTTGAAATTATACAGCTTATTAATTAGAATAAAGAACATTCAAGTTCCTTTCCCAGAACTTATAATGTAGTTTTTGATTCGTTTTTAGATGACTTTCCCTAAATGTTACTTTATGGTTACTTTTCCACAGTTTGGTGTATAAGGTCACTGGATGACACGGACTGAACGGCTTTGTTCACTTCCTTTGCTGAGGTTGCTAAAGTTACAGACAGACTACAACTATAAAAGAGCAAATAGATATAATCCTTTCCAACTTCTTCTGTTGGCTGATTGGCCCATTTCAAACTCTACCAGTGGAATCCAGGTGAATGGGAGGAAGTCTCTAACCTGTGCTCTGAAGTACGATTGGAGTTGATGAAAGAGTGTAGGAAGGTAGTGGCCCGGTTAGGTCAGAGTAGTAATCTGGAAATTTTGGGAAAATATTCTGAAAGTTTGAAAAATTAACTGCAAAATAACCACCAAGTAACCTGTAAGTTCTGCCAAATAAAAGCAGCTTTGCAGACAGATAAATTACCTTAGCGCACTTAATACTACATTTTTAGAGCACAGTATTATTATTTTGAATAAAATTGCACATTAAGATTTGTTTAATGTTGTAAATACCAGGAATCCAACTTGATTTTAAAGGCATGAGGCATTACAACTTTGCTAATCTCCTAATGATGGTTTTCTTCCCAATTAGTAAAACAGGACAGAAGAACAATAACTAGGGAATTAAATGACTAAATGCAAAAGTATTGCACTTACTTGTAACAATCATTGTTATACTGATTGTAGCTTCCCAGAGCTGTCAGACTCCCCTGACAAATGCCAAAAGAGAAAAGGACCTGTGCACCTGCATCCATCCAAACCTACACAGACATCAGCACAGCATCAGTGAAAAAGAACTTCAGAAACTTCTGTAAAAGAGGAAGTCTGATGTATCTAAGGTGTTTATTTGGCTCAGACTTCCACTGGAAGCAACCAAGCTGCGAGCTTTTCTATGTCTTTGAATTTATTACTTACTTGAGGGTCCACCAACCTTGTAGGATCTGGATATAGGTAGAAAGCCAAGCCATCCATCGCTCCTGGCAACGAGATCCCACGGGCCAACAGAACGACTAACATCACATAGGGAAATGTGGCGGTAAAGTAAACTACCTGTCAACATAAACATCAACATTAGATTGTGCCTAAAACCCTGGAAAACACTGAATTATAACAAAATTTTAAAGAAGAATTAAACATTACAAGTGTTGTTTTTATGTTAACAGAAATTTTGTAAATATTTTACACCAGATTTATGAAACTATAAAGTTATGTGTGCTCAGAATATTTATGCAAAATCACCACACCTATCAGCATGTCTGAAATTCCTTTAAAATTAATGTAACAGCACCTACATCTTTGCATTTTCTAATCTAACTTAAAAACAGATTTATAAGTTGATCACTGTGTTGATGAACTATTAATTAGAAACTCCCGACTTTATGATAACTTTTGGAATACATAAAATGAGATCCAACATGTGGAGATCAATTTCTTTTCACCATTTCTCTGGACAGGAAAGACGAGAACATGCAATTCAGATATGAGCTGATTTTTATTTGTTGGAAAATATGCACAAGTGCAACTCACCTAACTTGGAAATATCTACAGTAAGTGTGGAGTTTGCATTAAATTTCAAATATGTAGGAGAAGATGTGGGCAGTAATTGGTGGCCTATGCCCAAGCAGAGCTACACAGCAATGTCCCTCGGAAACTGTTCCTAGATTTTCAACACTTTTCAGAGAAGTTCAAGCACCTTCCACTTTTTTTTGTCACAAAAATGTAAATCTGGCACCTGTTTTGTAAGGTCTATGTGAGATCTTTACTTTCCTCTCCAAAAGCATTAGTGGGATGATTGTTTATTCTACAGTTAGCCGATTACATGGTTTAAATGCGAGTGATTTAAATTCAGTATTTGCTGTGCAGTCTTTTATTCTTTTTTTTTTCTTTGTGCAAACTTTGATCCCCTGCAACTTCAAAGCTTTAAGCTCTGCCTTTTGGCTTTTATTTAATGAAGACTGTATTTTTACATTTAATGAAGCTCTGTTCACAGCTTGTTTATTCACTTTGCTTAGTGAGGAAAAGGTTTTCTTCTTAGCTGGATCAAGATTAGATGTTCTAGATCTGTTTCTCCCAAAGCTTGCTACAATACTTGATATAAGAAGCAGATAAAGAAGTAGTCAAATTGAAATTCAAAAGAAAATTCTCAGGAGAAGAAATGAACATTCACACATTCACATTATAAATGCTCCAGTTTTTTGGTTCGTCAGGTGACTGCTCCATATTTATTGCTTCCTTTTTTAACTTAGTGCATGCAAAGTCTAACACATTACTTATCCATTTATCCCTCTGACCTGTTTCATTTGCTCTAAAACATGCTGAGGTTATGACAACAGTTCCCAACAGTAAATTAACACACCCAAAATTTGCTCCTTATGAGTCAGTCCAGCTCTTATGACCATATAAAACATCTGAAGAAAACTTTTACATCTACCTAAGAAACACTGCATATTTTTTTTGATTATTCTTTGAGTTGATGCCCTTAAATTCATACCAATAATATTTTTAGAGAGATTCTTACATGTGGTCCAGCTGAATAAGGTATATTTTTTAGCATAAAATGCTAAAATAATTTAAAATGTCATCAGTACCCCATTCTAAATGGCAAAGCGTCATAGCATTTCCATCAGAGATAGCCTTACCTTTCCAGTGGACCGTACTCCTTTCCAAACACAAAAGTAGCAGATAATCCAAGCGAGTAACAGGCACAAGACCAGCTCCCATCTTAAGCTACCAATTTCTTCAATCCCCTGAGAAATGCCCAGAACTCTTCTCCTAAAATGATAAATATATGCATAATGTTTCCAGAAGAGACTTAATAAGAAATATCCCCAAAATGTAAGTACAGACATTGCAATATTTCAAAATAATCAAAATGTGGTGCATTCAATAAAATCTAAAAGAATTTGAGAAAAAAAAAAAAAATCCAACCATTTGTTAAAAAACAAGCAAATGCAGTTTATTTTTCACAATAAAATAAAACACTAAAAACTAAAAACACTATCCTAAAAACCCAATTTATTCGAACAAACTTTCAAAACTTAAATGGACATACTTAATTAAAAACGAGGGGTATGCATTAATGTGAACTGGAAACATGTCCATTGGTGGAGTTAAACCTCTGAAAGTCTTTCAACTGTTCCTATGAGGACAACACAAATTTTGTTTCCGGTAATTTTTAAAGCAAGTTTAGACTAGCCGTAAACCTAGAACCTGTTTCCTAGATATGTTGGCAATTGATACTGATTTGCCAAAGCAACTGATGCAAGCAGCAATTTATTTAAGAGCCTTATTTGGTTTGAACAACAGGTCTGGAGGGAAAGGCTGTGAGGACGTAGCATGAAGAGACAACAGCTAAAATCCTTTCATTCAGACTATTGGCAACAAAAACACAGTTATAAAAGAATTCACTAGAGAAGAGCCACCAGTGGTTTATTGAAAAACAAAATCAACAGCACCAGTTTTACTTAGAAAGTTTAAAATAAAGTTTGCATTGAGACGTTATTTAAATACATAAATACTTAGAACTTAGAAAAGTAGCAGGTTAAAACTTCTTTGAGACTTTTCTTCCAAAGTATACGTGATGTTTATTATTTGTTAATTAACTTTGACATTTGGCAACTATTTTGCTAAATGCTTATTGCAGTGAGAGTGTTTCACACTAAATGTGTGCTTAACGTGTCCAAAGGTGGAAAGGTAGCAACAAATTACAGAAAAAGAACTCAACTTTAGATATATGTGCACTGTAGGCACAACATTATGACCACCTATCAAATAATGCGGTGCTCACCCCAGTTTCACTGCTAACAGGTCAGATCAGACGAGATACGGATTATGCTGCTCATCTAAAGTGAAGGTGTGCCGAGTTCTGGCACCAAGATGTTAACATCAGATCCTCTGCTCAATTGAATTGACATCTGTGAAATATGTGAAATCAAGGCAACACCTCAAACTCATTGTTGTGCTCCTCAAACAATTCCCAAGCAACATACAAACATCCAAAAATGCTGTTTTCATTTATAGATGGAAATAAGGTCTGTAGTAAGAGCTGGCGTTTTGGAGACGCACTGACCCAGACGTCTGATCATCACTATTCCGACCCAATTTGGTCATTAAAATCCATAAAGGATACATAAATGTAATCATTTTACAGGCACGCCATGTCATTTTAAACCAAAATAAAGCAAATATGTCACCTTCAGTTGTTATAAAATTTGTGTCTATATCAAACATCAATTAAAAGTAATTTGACTCTCCAAATTTACACCTTGAAATTGGGCATCTGTCTCTTCAAGAAGCTTCTACTCTTTCTGACACTCCTCCTTCATAATGCTTCTCATTATGCTGTTAACAATTGTTCTTAGAAGGGAGAGAGATGCTTTGTGAGGGGAAACTCAGCTGGAGAAAATGTGTGGAAAAAGGCAGCACTTTGTTTTAATTTAAGTAGTGGTGTCTCTCACGTTTAGTTACATATAGGAATTACAATATATCTAAAACATGGCGGACTGATCAGGAAAGCATGAATTACACTTACTCCCAGAACTCGGTTGCAGGTGTTGTTGCATTTGCAGCTGCTGTCCAGTTGGATGACATGTTTTTCTTATCAAATTCAACACAAGACTCTGATTAAAGAAAAAAGTCAATCAAATAAGTGTGCAATGTACTGTGCATGTGAGAAATATATATTCATATATTTAAACTTATCAAATTTAAGTCAAATCCATGTGAATGCTAATTCTGGTCAGCTCTAAATTTCAAGTGAGAAACTGAAGGTTTTGTTTGGAAGATATGTTCACGATCAAGAGTGGTATTATTAACACTATAACTCTGATCAACAGTAACAAAACATTTTATTTTAATTTCTATTTTTTGCTTTACCTGTGTTCCAGGAGTTTCTGCAGCTGGCCCATGGAAGCTCAGCCCTGAAGGATGAGAAAAGGTAGAAGAAAGCCCACGCCTGGATGACAATGTACGACACAGCAGCGTATGCAATCACTACCTGCGTGGCGTACCCGATACCTGAAGGCACAGATGGAGTCAGAATAGGTAACTTTAGGAAAACGGCTCTGCAACATATGCAGCATTTTGCAGATATAACTCAGCTTGCTTCAGTGTGTTTTGTGAAACAAACATTGCTAAATGACCTATACATCAGATGACCTACCCCTGTTTTACACTTAACCACACCCTAGTAATTGACTTATCTGTTGTATTTTGTCAAACTCTGTTAAATAAGCTGAGCAGACCAGCTCTGGGCCACAGTCAGTTGCAGCAAAAGCTCAGCCAGGACACGTGTTTAATCTATGGAAGGAGAGCATTAAGTTGTTGTCTACAAATGTTTTCTAAGAAACCTCTGAGGCTTTCACAAGACAGGCAGACTCCAAAGCAGTTGGATAGATTTCATTTAGGGGTTTCCAAATAAAGGAGGCTGAATACACATTTATTTATTAATTTAAATATGTGTAAATAATTGCCCTCATCTACACAACTATATGCTTTGTGTGGATCTATCATCTATAATCCTAATAAAACATTTCTAATATTAAAAACATAAAATACTTTAAACATACGTAGTTATTAAACTCTCTATTTTTTTATTTTTATTTGTGACTTTTTGCCCTATCTGTAGCGACCTGATATTTGCAGCTGTCTCTTCTGAATATAGTCAGACCCTGCGGCGTCCTGTTTAAACATCACACATTATCACATAGATTGGATAACAGCTGCATGTAAAACCACTGCACCTGAGCAAGATTAAAAGAAAAACTTTTTTGCTAATCCCATCAACCATGCAGTGTGCGTGACAGATTGCATGCTTGAAACACAAAGTTAGGAATTTGACGCGAGTTTCCCTTAGGCCCAGACGCCATAACATGTCAGAACCTTTAGAGTTTATTGCAGCTTTGATGCCTTTTCTCACCTTCACATCTTGATAAATTAGGTGTGAATAACGCTATTTTTCAGTATACACATTCTTCTGTGTGTCTAATAATCCATCACATGGAGAAACTGAGCGACAACAGACAGTTTGTTGTGTGCAAAGTTTCATCAGGTTTCCCAGAGTTCACACATGCTGATTATTAATCATAGCTTAACATCGGACAATTGTGCTTTGTGGGAAACGTCTTTCGCTTGTTCATTTGGGAATGAACAACAGATTCCTCTTTGTTCTCATGTGAGACTCTGTATTTGGGTTATTTGGACTCAAATTCCTATTTTGATGCCAGTGACAGGAAACTTTCATTGGTCTTTTCAGATTAAGCCTAATTTTTAGCTGCTTGTAGATTTAGATGACTGCAGACATTTGTAGATATTATTTAAGATGATGACTTTATGTCTAGACACATGAAATCCCTGTTCATTGCCCCTATTTTTTTCCAGCCTCATGCAAAAATATATATATATTGTATTGCATTTATTTATTCCTAACAATCACAGAAATTGTATTTTGCCAGTACATTTTACTTTAGTTTTTTAATTACAATGAATGTTACATGGAATTTTGTGTCTACTGTACAGTACGTAATTCTTCATTTTTGTTTTATAATCTTTATATTTGTGTGATTGCCTGTAACACCATCAGTTTTAAGTATAAACAAAAAATGTCTCCGACATTTAATAGATAAAAATTACCTCATGAGCTCACATGACTACTTTACAGATGAAACCTCATGTCTACATAAAACTTCAGAGACATGCTTTCTTTTGAAAGCTATGGATAGGTTTGAAGCCAGAGTAGGTTATGAGACAATTTTTTAAGCTTTGACGATCTGATGGAGTGCTGGTCAATCCATTATTCAGCAATGTAAATAGTCTGGCACAAATGCAAAACCTGCAAAAACATGGCTGGTCAAACAAATGGACAATCTGGACAAGAAGAACATTAATCAGAAAAGCTGCCAAGAGCCCGATGGATACTCTTTACTACATGCAAAATACTATTTGTGATGGAGAGTCACATCACCCTGATCACACCACCTCAGTGTTAAACATGGCGGTGGCAGCGTCATGCTGTGAGTATGCTTTTCTTCAGCAAAAACAGAGAAGCTGGTCTGAGTTGATGGCAAAATGGGTGGAGCTAAATCAATCAATCAAGTTTATTTGTATAGCACATTTCAGCAGCAAGGTGATTTACATAATGAAAACACAAAATTACACAGTGCAGTCCTGGATTTGCTGTCAAGTTTGTCCTCTTCTTCATGCTGCAGTTCAGCCTTTTGTGACCGTTTGGTAATAAGCTGTGCATTAGTCACATCAAACGATTTAAAGTGTGTGAGAAAAGCAGTGGCTTACTGTCCAGAAAATAAGGTAAGTGTCAAAATGGCCAAGTCAAAGTCCAGGCCTATATCCAATAAAGACGCTACAGCAGGAAACTGATGTTCACACTGACTCTCTCCATTCAGTCTTACTGATCTTGGGCTTTTTTGCGAGGAAAAATAGCTCCAGATTTCAGTCTCTCGGTGTGCTAATAAATAGATGCTTACTCATGAAGAGCTGTGTTGTTTTATTTTCTCAGAGTGGCTAAATTCATTTGCTCAGAACTATTTTCAGACTTAAAAAATGTTGATGCCTTGAATCATTTTCCTTCCACACCACAGTTATGAGCTACTTTGTGTGGTTCTGTCACATAAAATCTTAATGAAAAACAACAATGTTTTTGGGTGCCACGTGACCAAATAAAAAAAAAAGGTTGTGTTGCAACCTTTTTAGCAAAGCACTGTAAATAAATGTGATGCCTTTCCTTCATAATCGATCAGCGGGAATTGACTTTGAGAGTGGTGGTGATCTGAAGTTTTTTGCAGTAGATTTAACAGTTTTAATTACGTCTTTTCTTTTAATGTGTGAACTGAGGACTCAAAGAAATTACAAAACAAAAGAGTTTTTAAGTTTGTTGCATTACTGGTTTTGTTTTATTTACAGCATTTATTTTGCATGGAAGTGTGGTTAGGACTGAATGCACTGGGTGGAGGTGGAGTTGCATTGAGCTCCTGAGAAACACAAACCTTCAAACAGGGGACAGAAGTGCCTCCAGCAGGTGATGCAACCCTGGGATGTGTATTGCCCCATGGCTGTCTCCAGGAGGAACATCGGGATGCCACAGGCAAGCAGAAACAGGATGTAGGGAATCAGAAACGCACCTGAGAAGAAAGTGAGCCAAATAATCTATAAAAACATCTTCTAAAGACACTTTACACACATCCGTGACAGGTTTCTTTTTACACCAATTTAACTTTCTAATGAGTAGGGAATATATCTTTATAAGTATGTATGTATTTGTCATTATCATTTTATTCATTATCACAGTCGTGTTTTTTATTCTTCTTCACTTTATATTATGATCAGATGTTTCTGACTGACATCAAAACATGAACCCTATTTCAGATATCCACACGTCTCAATACTCAGATTTTCAGGATTTTTCTGTTTGTTTTTTATGACAAATACAGACAGGCAGCAACATCAGTAAAAGAAAATTACTCTTTTCCTTTTTTACTTTTGAGCTTTATAGTCTTAATCAAAGTTTTTCAGTCCTCGTCAAGCTCTGCTTTCAAATGCATGTTTCAAAATGTTTTCAGTTCAGTTTGGCTTAAATCATTTGAGGCGCCACCTAAAACCTTTCTACACATATCAGCCATAACATTGACATATGAACCAATTATCCATCCATCCATTTTCTGTTCACCCTTGTCCCTAATGGGGTCAGGAGGTGCCTATCTCCAGCTATGTTCCGGGCGAGAGGCGGGGTTCACCCTGGACAGGTCACCAGTCTGTCGCAGGGCAACACAGAGACAAACAGGACAAACAACCATAAACACACACACACTCACACCTAGGGAGAATTTAGAGAGACCAATTAACCTGACAGTCATGTTTTTGGACTGTGGGAGGAAGCCGGAGTACCCGGAGAGAACCCAC